>APFE030916276.1:0-11082 GCA_000404065.3 Pinus taeda
TTCTTCCTCTTCCCTTGTTATCCCGCAGAGGCTAGAGCTGCATCCTCCTCCTGCTCTTTCTTGATTCGACCTCCCTTGCCACTACTCCCTACCTTAGTCATCCTCCTAATCTCTTCCTAGCAAAGAGTTGCCCACATCTCCTCCCAACGGAGAAGAGTAGCCCTGCCCAAAATACTTTGGACAAATGTCTCCCACTCTTCGAAGACTGCATTCAGGGCAATTCTGACCATAAGTTCTGGATTTGGAGTAGACCCCACGAAAGTAAGCTGGTCGCGAATCTCCTGGAACCAGAGAAGGAATAGATCTATTTCCTCTCCCTTCTGCATTTGATATGACCACAGTTGATTCTCTAATAGCATCTTCCGCTGCACAGAAGAGCCCTGGTATAAGGTGGTCAGGGTGTCTTACATCTCCTTAGTTGTGTTTCTTTCAACAATATGTGGTATGACATGATCTTTGACTGCGTCTAGGATCATGCACTTTGCCCTCGCCATTGCATCCTCATACTTCTCGTTCTTAGCTGGGTCAACTGGGATAGCCACGGTTCTCAAGGCAAAGTCCTTGTGCGATGTTGATCCAAGACTGCCTGGATCCTGGCCTTCTAAATGACAAAGTTGGAAGCCCCATCCAACCTATCCTGATCCCTCAGTGTGTTCACTGCCATTTTAGCTCCTCTTCTGGACTCCCTCTGAGTCTCAACTTCCTTTCTAGAAATCTCCCTCTAAGTCCTGATTTCCCTCCTGGAAATCCTCTGGCCAGCTGTCGAACTGCTCCTCTCCAATCCTTCTTGCAACTACAACTCAGATCTAGATTTCTTGGCTAGAAATTCGTCAAGGTAGCAACTCCTGCTACCTTGGTTTTGTCTCTGTAGACATTGTTTTGCTTCGACAGAAACAGCATCCCACCAGCTCCTCAAATCACAATCTGCGCACAACTCCCCAAGCCCCAGCAACCGAAGAAACTAAGCCTTTCAGGTTTTGCGCAATCCTGGCAAGGGCTAAATCTGCACCTCCTAGCCACAGCATCAATCCTTCCTGGCTGAGAAAGATGATCGAGTACTGCGTAGGTCTGGTCTACCCCTCTCTGCCTCTGCGTCGACCCTCCTCCTGGCTCGAAATGATGACGCAGGCTCGCGTCACTTCCTCTCTAGCTGCTTCTGCTCTGGAACAGCGCTCTGCAGCTGCTACAAATTCTTCAGATTACTACTAGTGCCTTCAGTTCTCCTGTGATCTGCAATCCATTGATACCATGTTGAAATTTCTAAGTCTAACACATCAGAAATCCCTACTGCATTATCTGGTTTATTATCTCCTACTTGTTCTTTCCATTAACAAGTTATTTATAAATATAAATACCGAAATAAACACAAATGTAGCCTCAACACATATATTGATCAACAACTAAAATAACTAAGACAATCACACAAGGGGCACCGTTATTTTTGGACAATTGTCCTCGGAAAAACCTAATGCGGGAAAACCGGTGCAGCAGATATGAGGGTTTTTATTATTGTGCAGTCCTTGGCAAAAGTACCTCTTCTCAGAGACAAATATTCTGGCTAATCAGCCACCAGATGATCGATCCCACAGCAACTACGGCATGTCCTTAGCTAGACAGTGAAAGTTGTTCCAAGCTTCTCCATTTTTGCATCACTCTCCAGGGACTGCGTCACCCTCTCAGCTCCAATCTGCCCCACGAAAATCTCCAGTACTGCCTCTTGGCCTTGCATCAGCTCTGCTAGCCTCTGCCAACTTACTATTGCCTTTGCATCAGCCACTTGGCTCTTTGTGTCAGCCTTCTAGCCCTCTGCGTCACCCATGCTAGCCTCCTCAGCCACTGCGTCAATCCCAGCTACCTCTGCGTCAGCCTTCCCAGAGTCTATACTGTCTCTTTGACACTATCTCTGCCTCTCTGCTATGTATTCTCATCCTTTTGTCGAACTGCTTCTCGCTGCAACAGATCATTGGTTTGATTCTCTCAGCAAACCCCGCTCTGGAAAATCGAACTGACTGATCAATTTGGTGTATCTCCAACTGACCCTTAAGCCTCCTCTTATACTTTTCCTGTTGAGTCTTCAACAACCGAGATTAAGTCCCTAATCAATGACTAAGTTTAGATTTGGCTTGAACCTTGTCTCTTGGAACCTTCTAACCCAAAATTATATTAATATACATTAATATTTTAATTTTCCTAAGTTTATACTTAGGACCCCATTAAAAATATTAATTATTTTAAGATCTCCTCATCCGAGTAGAATTTCTCCAAACGATTTATGGGTTTTGGAGATCTCATGTGCTTTAGTCTCTCCACCAATTTTCATGGCTAGAGCACATCCATGATATTTGGATGATAGCTGGAGAAGTGCGAAGTGTGTCTAAGGAGGCCAAGGGAAGTGCGAGTTGGGTGGAGCCTAAGGAGGAGAAGAAAAACGAAATTTTGTTGCCACTCTCTTTGTTTCGTGCCCTAGTTTGGGAGATTGAAGTCTTCCAAGTTTTGTTGATGCCGGAAGTTGCTACATAGTCGAAGTTGTTGGAAGAGAGGTCGAAGATCTAGGAGGCTGACTTGGTGTGGAGGGAAGGTTTGGTCTTTGTCTAGGGTAAAGAGTCTCAAAGAATACTATTGAAAAGAAGAGAATTTTCACTTGCTTTTCCCTCGAGGTGGGTTTTTGCCCTAGCATAGTGCCTATATCTGGTGTCCATTGTTTTATGTGCTTTTTCTTTGATAATTGCTTCATGAACTAAAAGAAAGAAGATATAAAGAAAATGTCATAAGAAGTCAAGAACATCACAAGTAATTATCAATTATAAGAGAATCTTTCTACCTTTTTGATTTTCAAGCATGGTATCAAAGCTTTGGTGAAAAAAGAAGAAAAAAGCAGTCTCAAGCACTTGATCAAGGAACCATTCAAAAAGATTATCATAGGGAAGGAATCTACTATATTCAAGGAAGATGTCTAACACAATCAAGGGAGAGAACAAACTTGAAGGAACCTCAAACTACAGGTCTTGGAAGAAGAGGATTGACCTCATCCTTGAAAAGAACAAGGTACTAGACTTGGTCAAAGGAAAAGTAAAGAAGCCTACAGATGACTCTAGTGATGCTAACAAAATCAAATTCAAAGAATTAGAATTGGTGGCCATGACTCTAACAATAGAAGGAATAAAGGACAATCTTGTCCCATTTATAGCAAACATCAATCATGCTTAGCAAATGTATGAAGCCTTGTCAAAGTTATTCACTATTAACAACATTGGTTAAGTGGAAAGCTTGAAGAATGAACTAAGGACCACAAAGATGACTAAAGAAGATACAGTGGCCTCCTTCTTTGTGAAGATAGCAAGAATCAAAGATGATCTTTTGGCCATTGATGAAATTGTTCTAGACAAAGAACTCGTGATCGCTACTCTATTAGGATTGCCACCTGCATGGGGTGCATTTTCTGCAAGAATTAACAGTTGGAAGGAAGCTCCCACTTTTGAAGAACTATGGACTGCCTGCAATTAAGAAGAATTGAGGATCTCTCTAGTTGCCAATCCTGAAGAAGTATCTAATGCCTATACTGCTCAATACAAAGGAAAGAAATTGAAAGGACCAAGGAAAAGAGTAAACATGTCCAAAGTAGAATGCTATCAATGTCATAAGAGGGGTCACTACAGAAGTGATTGTCCCGACAATCCAAAGAATAAGAAGAGAGATAGAGATCATGCTAACATTGCTAAAGAAGAAGATCCAAAGAAAGTCAAACCTGAAGAATCTGATATAAGAGACTTACACTATTAAGTCATTTGCTTCTAGTCCTAGATATTCTATTTTGTATTTTTGATGTTTTAGAATTTATAGCTTTTTAACATGTTTTTGGAAAAGACATTGTTTGTTTATAGGTATCCCTCAAGCTTTGGAGGGAACCCCCAACAACTCCCAAAGATAAGTATCTCATTTCCTTTCAGTTTTTGGTTTCATGTACTCATTTAGTTTTGATTATATTAATACTAATCACCATTCTTCCTCTATTGTCTTGATTAGGAAAACATCTGCTATATTCTCAAAGAGTATGAAAGAGGACCTCTCAAGACAAGGTTTGTCAAGGAACAAAGGTATGCTTTAAAACATGAATTTCTTTATAGTAAATGTTTATTCATTTGACAATCTATTACTAACATTGTTGTGTCTAGTTATAGTGAATCATAATGGTTCTTATTTTGGGTGATCCATCACTTGATAAATCTACCCCACCCTTATTCTTAACTGATTTTATAGAACCCTACACAGGTTCTCGAGAAAACCCTAACTTAAGGGTATGCTTATGGTAATGTCTGAAACTTTAGAGTCTAAACTACTTAGGGTTATTGAGAAATGATATTTGAAGTTTATATTGATGATGTCATGTTTGGGATTTTGGTATGATCAGGAAAACCTAACTTGTTAGGATTGGATGATAAAGTCTAAAATCCCAAACCTTTGAAAGTTTTGGTAATCTTGGGTTTTCTATGTTCCTATATTGAAACCCTAGCTCATTAGGGTTTGGTGGAATGTGTAAGCAAGACCCTAATAGTGTCTTAGAAATGATTTCCTTAGTATGTGTGTGTTTGTCTAATCAAACCATAGTCTAATCAAGTTTGTTGTATGTCTAACTCTTATTGATCTTTGTGAAGTTGGGTTTGACTAACACATGATATGAAATGCCTATGCATGATGATGAAGTCCTACATGTATGAGTTGGCCTATTTGTCGGTGGTCATGAATCCTAGGGTTTGGAACTAAGCTCTAGTCAAAGTTTGTCTTTCTAGGATGATAGTATTTGTGAAATTCTAGGGTTTTGGAGTTGAACCTTAGTAGAAGTAAAAAATATTTGATGTATGATGATAATATGATGATTTGAGATTTGCGTAAGATTGTTTAAATCTGAGTTTAGTTTGGATTGATTGTTTGATTGAAAATTTAGGGTTTGCAACTAACCCTAGTAGAAGTTGGTCATGTTAATGACTAAGTTGTGATTGGTCTTGATTGATTAATACCCTTGTATGAAATCTAGGATTTGTATGAAACCCTAGTGAAAGTCTAACATATGATTTCTGAAAGATGTTAGATACTTTGTTGATCTATATTTGTTTGTAGTGTTTCTAGGGTTTGCTATGTGTTGTAGTAAGGTATGTCATACTTTTGGAAGAAACATTGAAACCCTAGATATAATGAAAGTTGTTATGAAGTAGTCTAGGGTTTATGACAAAGTCCCTAGCAAGATGTTGAAGAATAAGTGTAAGTTTGGGTATCTAATATATGTAAGGTTGAAATGCTTCCGTAATTCTGAAATAGCTAACTTCATGCTTCTATAGTTTTGGTTGTACTTTGCCTTGCTATCTAAGTTGTGCAGGTACACAATTTTCAAAATGGTGAAGATGTTCGTTGATGTGAAAAGCATGATGGGATGATAATAACTCTGATGAAATGGTTGGAAGCCACGAAAGATTCTCGATATGAAAATAGAAGAGATCTCCCTTAGATTCAGAGGGAATCTAGATAAAGAGATGCTCCTTGGTTGAGAGGGAGGGCATAGCTTTGTTTTGATTGAAGAATGAATTTCGAAGGATATGTTGTCGCATGGGAAGTACGAAAGGAAACTATATGATTGAGGAATCTTTTGTTAGAGATTAGGTTGATAGTCCTGCTATGAAAAGTTGAGAAGCAACATCAAGAAAACCCTGGAGGTTTGTGTTTATTTATGAATATGTGAAAATATTATTGATTGGGGTTGTGTTTAAATCTCTCGAAGGTTTTGATAGCATGCTGGTTACCGATCAATTTGATTAGTAAAGATTTGTTTTCCTTGATCTACTGGATCAAGGAGAGGCTTTGTGAGTGAAGCATTGCCTGGGAGGACATCTGGTCGGCACTTTGTGTTGATGTCTAGGTCCCGAAGTTGGAAAGGTGGTGTTGATTATAGAGGTTTGTTTTTGGATACACACCTGGATCTTTGGGTCGATGGTTAGCAATTAAGCTTGATGGTACCTAGAGAGGCTAAAAGCTTGAGTCCATCTTATTCCCACTTGGATAGATTGCCTTGGTCAGGAATCTAGTCCATGGCATTGCAGTCCCTAAATTGTTGAGAGACCAATGGATAGATTGCCCTGGTCAGGACTCTAGTCCATGGCATTCCGATGCCTAAAGTTCTTCATGGTTCATATAGTTGAGATCTTCCTTGTACTTGTATATGATGAATGCCTCCCTAGGTAAGAGGTAGTGTTGAAAAAAGTAACTAGGTTCGATCTTCATTAAATGTATTTGAGTCATCTTGCAATGTACTTGTCAAAAGAATAAAGAAAAGAATTTTTATTATTATTATTGTGACTTATTAAAGCATGGGTTTCATGCTTGGGTCACCATGTTGTAGGTCAAAGTCCCCATTGAGGACTTCTAATATTTATTCTGAGTCAATAGAGTCATTCTACTTTTAAAGAGACCCTTCTTGGGCTTTTGAATCATGTAAAAAGGTTTAGTATTGAGTCAAATATAATTTATGTATCCTCCACATCAAGTCGGCCTAAGGACATCAATTTGACTTACCTTCAAGCCTAGAAATAGAAGCAAGTCGAATTCATTTGGAGTATCTCATCTCAAGCATTTTTGATATCTCTAAGGAAGTTGGAGAAGTGCGAAGTGTGTCTAAGGAGGCCAAAGTGTGAAAATTTCTGAATCGAACAAGTAAAAAATCCTACTACAGTAAACTAATTTGCATTACCTACTTGTGTTCTTCATTTAACTAGTTATTTTCAGAAATATTCAGAAAATATTAATGCAAGTACACTGCAACCTACACCAATATACAGAAAAAGTACTAAAAACTAAATGAGACAACCACACAAAGGACACTTATTTTTGGACTAAATGTCCCTGGAAAAACCCAATGCGGGAAAACCGGTGCAGCAGCTTTGAGGGTTTTCTATTATTAAGCAATAGTTCTGAATACAAACGTTGGTTGCCCTCCCGGCAAACCAGTGACAGAGAAATACAATGGCGGAAAACCTGAGTGAGTTTTACCTCACTTCACCTGGCAGATTCTGGTTGATCCGGTAGCAAAACTAGCTATCCCCTGCTACAACCGCGCTGCCCCTTCGCAGTAACTGCATGGGCCTGAGTGGAGCTCTCTGAGGCTCTGTGTCAACTCTCCATCAGCTCTTCTGCGCACTGCGTCAACTTTTCCCAGTTGTTCCGACTCTCTGCGTGGAAGGCAGTTTTCTCCCTCTGTGTTGGCCCTTCCGGCTCTGTGTCAAGGCTGCGTGGGCCCAGACTGGCCCAGCATCAGCGCTCCTGGCTACTGTGTTGCCTCCACAAGCTTCTCTCCACCTCTCTATAGGTATTCCCAAACTATCCATGCCCCTCAGCTGCAAGATCTCCCCAATCGATTTTCCTCCTAAGAACTTCTCACCTCAGAAAATCGATTTCCTCAATCTGTCTCCAACTGACCCCAAGCCTCCATTTATACTTTTCCTGTTGAAAAATCAACAGTGGTGATCTAATCTCTAATCAACGGCTAAGATTAAATTAGACTTGATCCTCGTCTCTTAGAAGCTTCTCACCCATATTTTCATTAATACCCATTAATATTTTAATTTTCCTAAGTTTAGACTTAGAAACCCCATTAACAATATTAATTATTTTAATAAAATACAATCCGGGTGGAATTTCTCAAAACGAATTTTGGGTCTTGGAGATCTCATTTGTTCTAGCCCCTCCACAAAATTTCGGAGCTAGAGCACATCCGATGCTACCCAAAAATCAACGGAAGTGTGAGTTGGGTGGAGTCTAAGGAGAAGTAGAAAAACAAAATTTTGGTGCCTCTCTGTCTTTGTTTCGTTCCCTAGTTTGGGAGATCGAAGTCTTCCAAGTTTTGTTGATGTCGAAAGCTAACTGATACTGAAAGTCGCTACATAGTTGAAGTTGTTGGAAGCGAGGTCGAAGATCTGGGAGGCTAACTTGGTGTGGAGGGAAGGTTTGGTCTTTGTCTAGGGTAAAGAGTCTCAAAGAATACTATTGAAAGGAAGAGAATTTTGACTGGGTTTTCCCCTCGAGGGGCTTTTTCCCTAGCATAGTGCCTATATATGGTGTCCATTGTTTTATGTGCTTTTTCTGGTTATTGCTTGATGAACTAAAAGAAATAAGATATAAAGAAAAACCTAATAAGAAGTCAAGATCACAAGTAATTATCAAGTATAAGAAAATATTTCTGCCTTTCTGATTTTCTAACATTTATAGCTTTCCAAGAGGTTGAATAGCTGCCTTTCTGGGCCAACTTGTCCAAGAGGGCTGACTTGGTCTAGTGGTGACAAAACTTGACTTTTTGACTCAACTAAAATGATTTTTCTTTTTCTTATAAATAGTTCAAATGGGACTTTGACTTAAGTACATTTGTTTGACTCATGACAAATTTTCTTTTGACTCAAATAATCCTACAAGCATGAAGAACACACTTTGACTAATGAAAATGATAATAATAATAAGAATTTATTTTTCTTCTTTTTGATTTTACATGTGGTACATATTAATACAAGTACAATGATAATTATGAAGACCAAACGTGGTAAAATTTCCAACATTCCCTCTTAACTAGGGATGTATTCATAATGACACAACAGGATACTAGGATACTCTCAAATTGAAATATTCTCACAAGGGAGGATTCAGATTGATGAGCATCATCATCATCATAACCAACATTGTTAAACATAGCAAGCCCTTCACTTACAAGCTCTATCTCTCCACTAGATCAAAGCACAATGCTGGGAGTCATATATATGGACACCATCGCCTCATCTCAAGGCACATACCCCATCAGGATGTTCACCAAGTATGTCCTTATAGGACTATTCTTATCTTGGATATCACCCATCTTCAAAGAATATCGGTCCTTAAGACTACTCTTATCTTGGATACCCTATCCTCAAAGTGTATCGGTGTGAAATTTCCTTGAATGCACCAACTAGAAAGTATTCTCGTAACTGATTAACAATTTATTTGTTTATGACAAATAGAAAATAACTCACTGATGCGACTTTCACAATAAACAAGAGACGCCAGAATTAGGTCAAAGACCAGGGCAAAACTCCACAAGGGAGAAAACCCAACCAAAACTTTCTTAGAGAGATCCCTTCAACAATACATCAAGGCAAATATTAAACTGACCCAAGAAGGCTTCCACAAGTGCTAAGTCTCCACAACTCAATGTCCAACAAAGACCACCAAGGAGAGGTTGAACCTCTCATCATATCATAGAAGACAGTCCGATTAGAACTCAGATCTAGGCTCAGATCTCGAACCCAGACTTCAGATCACTATAATAATAAGCAGATCTCGAACACCAGATTTCAGATCGCAATGATAATAAGCATATCTCAAATACTAGTTTTCAGATCTATTAAAATTGGCAACTAGGGCCAAACTCCATGTGGGTCATCTTATTCATGGCAGCTGATATTTTTCTTGGATTCCTCTCGTCGAGAGGTGTAGGATTGATAAAAATATCATCCAATTCCAATATGTATTCATGGAGATATGAATTTATTTGTGCTATGTGACAATTCGTCAAGGTCGGCAAGCAACCAAATTACCTCCATCTATCCTCAATGTTGCACTATAAATAGAGGTGGCTTGCAAGTCATTTTGGACACACCTCTCGTGATCTCTTCCTCTCCACTTGTCTTTGGGTTTTGGTGGGAGAAGAGATCTAAAGAGGATACACTGCCCTAGAGGATGCCCTAGATCTTAACACTATCATGGAGGAGGCTTTAATACAGTGAAGGAGGCTTCCATATTGTAGCAAGGAGAGCTCTAATCGCTGGTCTAGAAGAGACCCTATCCGTTGTCCTAAAAGGCACCTATACGCAATCTTAAGGAGAGACCTACACATTGTTCAAAAGAGCCCTAGTCATAGTTATGTTCATGCCCTAGCCACAATCTAGATACGCCCTAATTGTTGGCCTTATTCCACACTAGATGATGCCCTTCATCCACAATTGAAGAAGGCTCTTATACGCTGGAAAGAGGAGGCCTTAACTAGCCCTAACCGCAGTCCTCCACGGTGATATAATCGCAGTCAATGAGGGTTCTATGCAGCAAGAGGAGGATTCCTATATGCTGAAAAGAGGAGGCCTTAACTAGCCCTAGACGCAGTCAAAATGAAGTCTATTCAAGCATGCCCTAGCCACAGCCATACCACAGCTATATGATGCCTAATCTGACCTCTATTCCGGACAGAGACAACGTCAAGCTTCAGGCATATGAGGAAGGTTTGAAAGTAGCTTGTATGACGTGGAGAAGAGTGCTGAAAGGTATGTGTTAAAGTCTATCCAACAAAGCGTGCTTGGACAGCATATGTTAGGGTTGTGTTGACATAAATGCAAGGGCAAAATTGTTGTATGTTGCAGACCTTGATTCAGAAGCTATGTACAGTCACTTGGATGGAGCAAGGGGTGTGAACCTGATGAATGTTGGAATTTCTAAGTCTATCCGTCAAAAATCCTTCCTGTACTTTCTGATTTATTTCTTTCTACTTGTTTTGTTAATTAACAAGTTATTTAACATGTGAATACTGAAAATAAGTACAAGTACAGTCTCAACACATACAGATCATCAACTGAAGGAAAAACAAGCACACAGGTGACATCGTTATTTTTGGACTAATGTCCCCGGAAAAACCCAAGGCGGGAAAACCAGTGCAACTATCTAAGGGTTCTATTATTAAGTAGTTTCAAGGGGCCAGAAATGGCTCACCCAACAGAGAATGCCCTCGGCAGTAGTACCTCTCAGTCGGAGAGAGATATCAGCCCCAATCTTCCCCACGAAATCTCCCATCGTCAACCTCTAGGGTCTGCATCAGCCTCTCTGGCCCAATGTTTGCCCAGCATCAGCCTCTCTAGCCTAGCGTCTACCCAACGTCAACCTTTCTAGCCCAGTGTTAGCCTCTCTAGGCTCTGCGTCAGCCTCTGGAGCCTCTCCGTCTCCCACAATGTCCCTCCTCAAGCTCTGAGCAGCTCCTAGTTGCCTCTGCGTGGCCTCTGGCTGCTTCTACGTGGCCTCTAGCTGGCTCTG
>APFE030916278.1:3437-20188 GCA_000404065.3 Pinus taeda
ATTAATTAATATTGTAGAGTTTAATGGAGAATTATTATTATTATTATTATTATTATTATTATTATATTGATATTGGGTTAATTTTTCTTTAATCGGGGGAAACCAGCTTCCACTGATCTCCATACCACTGTCTCTGTTTAGATTATGCGGGTGCTTGATGATTTCAAGAGCTTCTTTGATCTTTCGTTTATGATGTTGCTCTTCTTTAGCGATAATGGAGGCGTTTTCCAAGAAGACATGGTGCTTAGTTTTCGATGAGTGTTCTGCAAGGGCGGAAGAACGAGACCTTTCATTTTTAATATCAGCTCCATGTTCCTTAAGTCTCGTCTGCAGGGAGCGACCCATTTCACCAATGTAGCTTTTCCCACATGAGCAATCGATTTTATAGACCCCTTTAAGCTGTTGTTTATCAATATTATCCTTAACCGATCTGATATTTTGCCTAATTGTTCCAGGGGCTAAGAATTGCGTGCTTATGTTCTTCCTTCTTAGAACTCTCGCAATCTTATTTGTAACTCCATGAATGTAAGGAAGAAAAACCCTACCACCTTCAGGTTGATCTCGGGCTTTAGGTTCATGGGATAACATCCTAACAGTCTGCTCTTCTTCTATCAAAGCATTCAAGTTGTCTTGATGATGGATCCCGGTTGGGATTCGAAACGTTGGCAGAAAATCGTTCTTACTGTGGATTCTCCGGTGACTAATTCAGAAATAACAAACCACAGAGGTCTTAAATCCAAAATCAATGTTTTGCAATTTAAAACAAAAAACAAAACAGAAAAGACAACACAATCAATTTTTTTCAAGTTAAAACCGAAAAGATATTTATGGTTATCAGAATTATTCCTGCAATTCCATATCACACAAATATTAATATTGTTGTGTTATGTGGTGTGATTGTCGGAAACCGAAATTGAAATTTAGCATATCTATTAACAAAGGGAAAACCACTGATCAGAAAAACCGAGATCATTTCAGACCCATGTAAAGAGGTATCTATATGAGGTATGTCCTAATTGAAAGGTCCTTCAATCTGAAAATGAAATGTATCGAAATCTACCAGAAAAAGCTCCAACAAATTGGATCCATTCTTTTGAACACCAAACCTGCTCTGCCACTCTGTGCGCATAATTCAACCCAACTACACTACACTTGTAATGCAATGCTTATTGAAGCGATTGAATCATCAAGAATTCTTTGGTCTTGAAAGGTTAAAAGCACATGGGGCTTCTTGCACATTTACTGCTTTAGCATATATATCTTCAATCTTTTGACTTGCAGGGTTAAAAGCACATGTGGCTTTTAGCAAACTGGTTGCATTCAGCAGATATATCTTCATATCAATTAAAATTGGTTAGCTCTTCTTAGATTCCATGCATCGACTCTCCACGAGCAAAGTAGTCTCATGGAAAGCATACTATTCATATTCCAAAATGTTTTTGAAATGATTCACCACAGAACTACCATTACTGAAAAAACTTTTACAGAAGGCATTCTTTTGGCGCACATTCAAACATTTTGTTATGTTTTGTAAATTATTCGATGACAAATTACTTAAATCTCCTAAGTGAAACAGAGTTTTTTAAAACATGGCATATATGCATTCCATGATATAAAACCACCATATTCACATTAAAAGTTCCCTTTCATAGAAGCAAACATGTTTCTTGCTACTGATGCCAACTATTAAGTACCGCACTGACGCACATTTCATTCTTGATCAAATGCATTCAACCCTGTCCCGGAACAAGCATCTTACGCCTGAAAGTTTGAATTACAATCGTAGTGAGTTTGTAATGATGATGGGTTCCTAAAAGACCCACAAAAATTACCAGGCATATAACTCCCTATGAATTCTGCTAGCAAAAGGGCATGCTCTAAGAGGGATATTTTGAAACTTGAATCTCAAATACAAGCAAGAAAGCACGTCGAAGAAGAAAACACATATTTGGAGATGACATCGAATCACTTAATGGTCATTCCAGACATTCTTTGCAAGCAAGAATTAATGGCAATACAATCCGTATTGCCAAACGTTTTTTCTGAAGCCTGTCCGAAAATTTTAGTGGAAATTTTTGAACCTGAATGTAAAAGTCAACCCATGATGACAGGCAAAATGACAAAGGTAGATTCAAAGACAATCTTTAGAAGTTTTCCAGACATTTTTTTTATGGGGAATCAACGGCCATCCCACTGACATTGCCAAAGATTTCCACTGTAGCCTCGGTAGAAAACTTTAAGGTGGATATTTTAGAACTTGAATCTGGATGCCAAGCAAGGATGGCAGGTGAAATGGAAAAGGTGGATTGATGGACTTCATTTAAATGCTTGCATATGAAGAAATCAATAGAATGGTGAATTTCCAAGGGAATTGAATGACATGTTCCCTTGAAACAGACAAACATGGAGACTAGAAATAGAAGTTGCTGAACAATTAGATGAAGCATTAAATTCGAAGGAACTTGCAATTATAAATTGGGAGACAATATTTAAGGAGCATATTTTGGAGCTTGAGTCGGAAAGACGAGCAAAGGATGCTGCTGAAACAGAAAAATAGGGTTTAAAGAGGATATTAAACCGCATAATATCTATTCCAAACATTCACTTCAGGAGGTTATTAATGGCCATTCAAAGCATATCACCACAAATATTGTGGTCCTACCAAAAAGAAGCAACCATACAGTTGGTATATCTGTTACCAGAAACGGGACTATGGGCAACGTTTCTGGCAAAAACGGCTCTAGAAACTGGACGATCAAGAAACACCGTTTTATACGCCGTTCTTGCTGGCCAGAAACTCATTTCTTGCGAAACCGGTCATTTCCTACAGCATATTGTGCAAATAGTTATCGATTTCCTTTCCCAACTGGAGTTAAATCTCGTTCCAAAAACTCCAGTTGCCTTTTTGAGCACTGTAACGGCCCATGCAAAGTGTTTTTTCGGTTACAAAAAAGCTGTGCATTCAAAATAAACTAATGGTTGTGACTGCCCTCAAGGTTAATCAAGGATTTAAGTGGCAAAGGAGATCAAATTATCATTCACCAGATGCTGCGAAAGGAGATCAAATTACTATTCACCAAACGCTGCGAAAGAACCGATCAGATCAGAACCGAGCCGACCGAGCCGAGCAGCTTCGCGCCCCAGCAAGTTAGCTTTAGGGACATCGTTTTCTTGTGAACAAATATTTCAGATACATCGTTGAACCAAATTTTTTCAGAAGAAAAAGAAGTATATATATATTGAGGCAATTTAAGCAAAAAAACCTAATAAGGTACATATTGAGGGAACTTGTGGTTCCCGAATCAGAGAGAAGAAGAAACAGAAGAAACTGTAGATGGACAAAAATTACAGATTGTGAGAGGTGCACAGGAAAGACACAACACATTAGACCATCCATATAGAACCGGAATGCACAAAGTGGACGCAGTTGCGTGCTGATAGGAAGTCTGACAGCCCAGATAGAAGGGCATAACATAGACAAAAACAAAAGATAGAAACCTGAACCATGCGGGCTCTCAAAACTTATTTCAACAGCCTTCTGGGGATCATATCATGGAGAGCCGAGATGTTGAGCAGGACAGACTTGAACGGGAGCTTTTAGTCTTCAAAGATCTTGAGATTCCTCCACTTCCAGACGCACCATAACATAATGGACAGGATGACTCGCTTAGATTCTTCTTGCCTTCCCCACCACTCGAACGCTGCTTGGATAGAGATAAAACAAAGGTTAGGAAAATGAAAAGAAACAGCCAAGTCATAACAGATTTGTTGAGAGGCCTCGCATTTGAAGAACATGTGATAATTTGTTTCCTCATCAGCTTCACAAATCACGCATCTGCTTGGGCCGTACCAGCATCTCTTCCTCAGATTTTCCCATGATAAGTTTTTGTTGTTGAAAACTAACCATGAAAATAAGGTCATTTTGAGAGGACAGCCCACTTTCCAAAACACCATCGGGAATTTCTGTCTTGAAGGCGTGGACTTTTTAGCTGCAAGATCATAGTAGATTTCTTTAACTTTTGCTATCGAATGAGAGTGTGATAGAGACCAGACTAGGCGATCTTTTAGCCCAGCTCGTATGATCCCTCCTTTCGCAAGAGCGGCTTTGACATTTTCCCAAGATGACAGCAAGGCGACTGGCAGGGCAATATCAGCAGCATCCTTCAAAATAGGCAAAGGACCCCTCCATTCCGCAATGAGCTTATCCCATGTGAAGACACCCATTCTATGAAGGGCAAAAAGAAGATAGTCTGGCATTATCTTTCTGCGATTTGATCCACGTTTACATTTTGTTTCCGCTAGTTGTTATTTTTGTATCTTGAAAGCCTACATATCTTAATGTTTTTATACTTGCATCATAAATTTTATGTCTTCATTCATAACTAGAGATGTCTAGTGGATTGTTTTAATATGAGACACATCTCTATAATTCTAGATATAATGTTCTGAGAATCCTTCAAATAACTAGAACTTACACGAAAGGAAATTTTGGAATTGTTGTTTTCATATTTCCTTTGTTCATTGTCTAGCATATTTCTTTTGTTGGTACAATTGTCTAGCATTATGGCTTCTATGTTTTTTTTGAACATCAAGTTTAAATTTTATATTTTATATGACAAGAATTATGTGATACCACAACAATATATTATGGAACAAACAATTGTCTAGCAGTATGGCCACTATTAGCCTCTGTGTTTCTTTTGAAGATCAAGTTTAAACTTTATATGACAAGAATTATATCATACCATAACAATATATTATGGAACAAGAAAATTGAGTTTTAGGCTTTAGCTTATCAATTGGGATTCGAGAGTGGTGATACATCAAAATCCCAATGATTGTAGGGTTTCAAAGTCCAACTGTAAGAGTAGCACATAAATCATCAAAAATAATAGCCGTGAAGCAGTGTGCAAAAGGAAGCCGAATAAAGTCCCTTTATTTTTCGATCTAATAAAACACACTAACATTTTTAAGGCCTCAAGGGGTATAATGCAATATTTCCCTCTCTTGCTTGACCTTTACATACTTGTCATTGAATCCCTTGGCATGCAAGGCCTGGAAAATATGAGAGCTCTTTGAAAACATTAAATGATTCTTTGAAAATGGAAGAACAAAACATAGAAAATTGGTCAAAGATTTTACCCTATACACACCTTCCAACCTCACATATAATAGATTCTCAAAGGGCATTGGTCAAAGATTTTACCCTATGCACACCTCCCGAGCTCACATACAATAGATTCTCAAAGGGCACGATCTGTGACATTGATTCTATGAAAGTTCATAGAAGTGATTAGTTAAATTTTTTTGATCTACATTTTGTTTAACTAAATCACTATTTATAAATGTTTCTTTACAATTTTACAAGTGAAAACATTAGATGTTTATGATTAATTCTTTGTTTTATATTGTTTACGATTAATTCTTTGTTTTATATTGTTTACCTTTAACCTTCTATTTTTCTCTCCTCATTTCTTATATGTGAAACTTCCAAACTTCGTTTCTCCTACCGTTTGCATTTCTCGTTTTGTTCCTTGTTTCTCGTTTTTGGTAACATAGAATTATAATTTTAATGGCCATTCAAGTCGTATCACCAAATGTTTCTTCTAAAGCCTATGTAGAAAAAATTAAGATAGATATCGTGGTCCTGCCAAAAACAAACAACCATACAATTAGTTGTTTCCTAAAAAAACAAGCAACCATACAGTCAACTCAAAAAACACATCAAAAAAAGGAATTAATTACAATTTGAAAAATGACATGAAAATTTTGTAAAACCACCTGAAATAGAATAATTAGCCCGAAATGCACGATGTCGAACCTAATTCATAGTTGCGTACCCTGAGAGGACCTAATTACTAGTGGCGGATAGCAGTTACCTAAGAGGTTTATTATGCGTCCAAATGCATTAGGCGTATGTGATAGGAGTAGAATGAGATGTGCATCAATCCCATGGTTTACTTTACTATGGTTATTTAATTGATAGAGTGGTTTTCCTTGAGAAAATGAACAACAATGGAACAACTATTTAGTTGATAGAGTGGAACAAGTATTACGCTGCATGCAACCCATGTGTTAAGCTTTCTATCTTATATAATTTACAAATATATAGATTGATATAAACAACATAACAAACTTGTGGGGATATGCATGTCGTCCTTCCATGCAATCCACTTAGCTATACCTATTATGAAACTAGCATAGAAGTTGGACCCCACTCGACTTATCAGGATTGTACCAATCACTTACATGTGTAAATCATATATCTAGCCTCAGTTCTCTTCATTCCTTTCGCTTGTCTAGGTGTTAAGCATCTAGATAGCCTTTGTTATCTTCGTTCCTTTTGCTTCTCTCTATCTAGATGAACACTCCTTTTCTCAGCACCCATCTATTTCATTTGATTTCACCGAAGCGTGAGCGGTAGGACATACAAGAGTATGGATGACAATGTTTTTGTTGTTCAATTTACATTTCAATCGATTTTTTGTTCAACTTAGATGGAATGTGGTTTGTTTTGCAGGTTCAGGTGAGAAATTCACGTCGTTTCATTGTATTCGGCTTAGATGATTCAACACTTCCTGAAATTTTTTATTGCAAATTTTGATTCAACTTTTCAAATAGGCAGGGATGCCTTGCAACTAACTGTTTAATGAAACATGAGAGGTAGGAGTGAGATGGGATGGTTTCGCCAGCTAGGGCAGCATCAAAGGCTTGTTCTATTGGGCCTATTGGGCTATGCTATAGTTTCCTCCCCGAGGGCTAAGCAGGCAATTCAATCAACAGAGTGGGTAAGTTCTTAGCAAAGTTATGGCAGGTAGTTAAATCGACAAGGTGGGGAAGTTTTTAGTGAAGTTATGCAACAACCATATGTAGTAATGGCTCTGCTATGAATGTTGCTGCCGCATCACCCTCTATGGCAAGTGGCAGGTTTTTATTACATGTAGTATGCACAAGTAAAACAACTAAATGTAGAAATTGTGAGGAAGAAGTTCATTTAAAAGTTGTTAAGTTCATGCGAAAGTTGTTATCCTTCTCCCTCATTCATAGCATTCATAGACGAAAATAAAAATTATTGTGGGGGAGAGGGGAGTGTAGTTCATGAATTCAAAGGGTATGAAGGATAGGAGTTGGCTATGCTCCAGTAAGTGTGGGTTGTCATTTTCAAAATTTCAAGTACTTGCTTCTAAGAGTGACTTTTTCAAAATTTCAAAGTACTTGCTTCTGAGAATGGTATGGAGGGTTTTGTTTGAGCTTTCTAATGTTAGCTTGTTTCTAAAATCTTCTAAAATTTGAAAGGGTTTCAATTAGGCCCCTGTTTACATCAAATTTTTGTTGCATGTCTTACATATTGTTGTTGTTTTTATGGAAGAACATGAGCACAGTCACATGCTGTTGTTTTTATGGCATGAGCATAGTGACATACACAAGTCAATCACCTAATTTCTGATACTAGAGTTCTAATCTCTATTCCAACACCGAACGAATTAGATTCCTTTGAAGCTCTACTTCGATGGGATAAAGTTGTCTGACAACCCAATTTTGGATGCTATAACAAGTCTCAACTCTCTTGAGCTCATCAAGGAATTCCTCAAACAAAGGGTAAAAATTTTCTTACTATCTACTTTCTCAAGTGCTTACCAATGAGTTCTTTTCTTGTAAAGTGATCCCTTCATGTTCTTAATGTACATTAAATTTTCTTAATGTACATTACCATCAAAATTTCTTAATGTACATTAAATTTAAACCAAATATCAATTGAAATTAGTACAAATGGAATGAATGAACACAACTGATGAATAAAAGAGGCAGAACAATAACCAAAAGAGGCAAGAAAAATAATCCAATGTTCAGATCTGATTGAATAGTACAAAAACATGGATACTAAGCCAAAATTTGTTGAGTTCTTATGGAAATAGCAAGAAATGCTTTGTAAATCTATGTTTAATAAGAATTCGAAGAGTATAATAAAGCTTACCAATACACTCTGCTTGATTTGAATTTTGCATATAGCATCAGATTGAATTTTTCTTTCAACTCTGCCTCTGCCTCCCACACACAACCGACAATATAATTAGCAATATATATAAGAAACTAAATTACTAAGAAACTAAAATTACATGTTTGTGCAAAGTAAATTATGTACACACCTGGAATTGATTTCATGACTCTTAAAGCTATAATATGTTGATTTAATCACTTTGTTTGTTTTTCTATGTATTTAACCTCTTTTCTTACCCCTTTTCTTATTTCTCTCTTTTCTTAAATTGCAGGGCGCTAACTTTTTTCAGATTTTTTTGTTGAATTTGGAACGGGAAGAAGCTAATATAGAAAATTCAATACAATGAAGATAGTGAGAGCCCAAAACTTATTTCTCTCTGTTCTTAAAATTCAGGTAGTTAAATTTGCTGAATTTGGATAAAAAAATTTGCTAGAATTTTTGTTGAATTTGGATGGGGAAGAACTAATATACATATACATATACATACACATACCAAATATACATATACATACCAAATATAGCGTAAGCGGTGTTTTCTTGTATGCATACATACCAAATATAGCATAGTAAGTGAGTTTTTCCTCTTCCGTAAGCTCAACTCTATAGTAAGTAGGTAACCTCAACTTTTTCCTCTCAGGTAAGCTCTACGATAAGCAGGTAACCTCAACTTTTTCCTCTTAGGTAAGCTTAGCTCCTAGCATTGAATGAATACTCCCCAGTAAACTCAGCTCTAAGCATCAACTCCAAGCATTGAAGGAATACTCTCCACTAAACTCAGTTCTAAGCATTAGCTCCAAGCATTGAAGGAATACTATCCAGTAAAATTAGCTCTAAGAATCTCTAAGCATTGAAGGAATACCTCAACCCTAAGCATCTCTAAGCATTGAAGGAATACAACGTTGGCAAAGGAAGGAATACAACTCAGGCAAAGGAAGAAATCCAGATTATCAAAGAAACCTTGCAAAGCAATGGAATGAGGTGACAAAGCAGCTATTGGAGCAAACAACGCACAGCGGAAATTAAATAGCATACACAACACACACAAAATCATAAAAAAAAATAACACAAAGATTTAATGTGGTTCACCCAACCAATCTAGGCTACATCCACCAAATAGAGGCATCGACAATCTTATTATTCAACAGGAGATTACAACAATTTAGTTCCTCACACACTCTCAGCCTTACTCAAATATCCTCTACGGGCTTACATTTTTTATAGCTGGGAGTAGAAAACTGAATCATAAATTCTCTCACAACAAATATAGGATGCAATAACTCCTCCTCAAGAATAAATGGAGCTAATTTAGCAACAAGTCCTATTGTTGTCACATACATAAGATTTTTTCCAAATTTAATGAACGAAAAATCGCAACAATCTCCACCTTGAAAACAATTAGCCTGATACCCTGTTCCTTTATTATTTTATCTTTTCTGCAAGCCAAGAGAAGCCAGACACCAATGTAGCTTCTCTAACAAAACTGGTTTCGTGAACATGTCTACACAGTTTTCTTTTGTATGCACTTTTTCAAGAGAGACACCCCTTTCAATGATAACCTGTCTTACAAAATGGTACTTGATAGGTATATGCTTTGATTTACTATGATAGGCCGGATTGTTAGCCAAATGAATTGCACTTTGACTATCACAAAATAACTTGATATTGTCCTGTAACCTACCAAACTCACCAAACAAACCTTTCAACCAAATTGCTTCTTTGCAAGCATGTGAAGTAGCTATGTATTCTGCTTCAGTAGTGGATAAAGAAACAATGTTTTGTAGCTTTGACATCCAGCTAATAGCTCCACTTGCAAGAGTAAAGACATACCCTGATGTTGACCTTCTCTTATCCAAATCACCTACAAAATCAGAATCAACATATCCGCAAACAAATTCACTACTCCTGTTATAAGTGATACAATAATCACTTGTGCCTCTCAATACCGAAGCACCCATTTCACTGCTGACCAGTGTTCTTTTCCTGGATTTGCCATATACCTGCTGACAACCCCAACTGCATGTGAAATATCTGGTCGAGTACAAACCATCACATAAATTAAACAACCTACTACATTGGCATATGGAATTCGAGACATATATTCTTTTTCTTCATTTGTATTAGGACATAAACTAGACGAAAGCTTAAAATGGCAAGCTAAAGGGACTGACACAGGCTTCACATTGTTCATACCAAACCTCAAGAGTATTTTCTCAATATACTTTTGTTGTGATAGCTACAGCTTACCATTGCTCCTGTCTCTGAAAATTTCCATGCCCAAAATCTGTCTTGCTGCTCCTAGATCTTTCATATCAAATGTCCTAGCCACCTGAACCTTTAACCTGTTGATCTCTATTTTGCTTTTGCTTGCTAAAAGCATATCGTCAACATACAACACTAAGATAATGAAACATGCCATTACTTAATTTCTTAAAGGTAAACACAATGATCATATTCACTTCTTATATAATTTTGACTCATCATGAAAGAATCAAATTTCTTGTACCATTGTCGAGGCAACTACTTCAGACCATACAATGATTTCTTGAGCCTGCAGACAAATTTCTTGTTGCGATTTTGAACAAATCCTTCCGGTTGTTCTATGTAAATCTCCTCATCTAAATCTCCATCTAAAAATGTAGTTTTAACATCTAGTTGTTGTAATTCTAAATCAAGTAAAGCAACTAATGCTAATACAATTCGAAATGAAACAATTTTTACAACTGGTGAAAATATCTCATGAAAATCAATGCCTGCATTCTGAGAAAAACCTTTTGCGACCAGCCTTGCTTTGTACCTGTCCTCTCTATCCTCAACACCGCTTTTCAATTTGTAAACCCATTTACATCCCACAATTTTTCTATCTTTAAGAAGTTCTACCAGATCCCATGTGCCATTATTTACTAATGCCATCATCTCGTCCTTCATAGCTTCTTTCCACTTTTCACTTTTAGAACCTGTTACAGCTTCCTGATAGCATAAAGGTTCATCATAATTAGCGTTTAAAGAAATTGAAGTAACATAATCCTCATACCTTTTAGGAGGACGTTTTATTCTTGTGGAACTCCTTAAAGATGTTTCTGGTACTTCCAAAATTTGCTGATTATTATCTGTAGGAACTTCTTCATGATCTGCATCTGAAACATGTTCATGATTTGGATCTGAAACATGTTCATGATTTGCATCTGAAACTTGTTCATGACTTGCATCTTAAACTTGTTCATCTTGACTATCATCAGTATTTGAACTGGTTTCAAACTGAATGTGTTGAAGCTTAGATACATTATCCTATTTCAATTTATCATCTACATCTAGATTTTGAAGTAAAGATTCATTAAATTTAACATCTTTGTTAATGATGATCTTGTGAGTAGTAGGATCCCACAATCTGTATCCCTTAGTCCCACCACCATATCCAACAAAGATATATCTTTTTGATTTAGGATCTAATTTAGAAATGTTGATGTTTCGGAACTAGAGCATATGCAATCCAACCAAAAACTTTTCTAGTTTAGAATAATCCAACAAGGAATGCCTTTCATACCTGTTGAGAATTTTGCATCCTATTGTAGTTGATTGGTGAATGATTTACTCAAATGCCCAGCTGTAGAACCGCTTCTGTCTTACAATTCTTCTGCAAATTGGCGTTACTAAGCAACTTCTTGCTCTCTCTAAAAGAGTCGTTCATGCGTCAGCAACTCCATTTTGCTGAGGAGGTATATACATGTGTTTATGTCTTTCGATCTCAGCGGTCTGCAATTAATATCAAATTCCTTTGAAGTAAACTCACCACCATTGTCAGTTCTTAAACATTTAATGGTTCTTCCAGTGATGTTTTCAACTAATGCTCTAAACTGTTTGAAAACTGTAAATACATCAGATTTCTTCTTTAACATGTAGACCCACACTTTTCTAGAGAAATCATCAATAAAAGATACAAAATATGATGATCCTCCATATGAGGTTGTAGGAGATGGACCCAAACATCAGAGTGGATATAATCAAGGATTCCCTTACTAGTATGTTTTCCAGTTTTAAAATTTTGCTTGCTTTGTTTCCCAAATAGACAATGTTTGCAAAAATCTAATTTAACAGACTTTAAATTGGGAATTAACTTATGATCAGATAAAATATTTAAACCTCTTTCGCTCATATGGCCCAACCTTTGATGCCATAAACAAATAGAATTATTATCATTTTCAAATACTGTAGAAACATGATCTGACTCTGTTCTTCCTTCTAACTGAAAAAAGATTTCCAACCTTCTTTGTTTTCATTACTAGTAAAATTACTTTATAAACTTTCATTGCTCCACCTTGAATAAAAGTTTTATTTCCATTAGTGTCTAGTACTCCTAGTGAAATGAGGTTTTTTCTTAGTTCAGGTACATGTCTTACATCAGTTAGAATTTTATTTGTCCCATCAAACATTTTACGCTGAATGCTTCCAATCCCACAACGTTACATGTGACAGAATTTCCCATGTAAACTACTCCATCATTGATTGATTTATAAGTTTTAAACCATTCTCTATGAATGCACATGTGATTTGATGCACCAAAATCTAACAGCCAATGTTGATCATGATTAGACAAATGAACTAAGAACACTTCATCACTCATACCTAAACTGGATGCCGACCCTGTATCTGTTGTGTTTGCTTCTTTCTTCTCTGTCAAAGGGTCTTCTTTGGATGTTTGTTGTCTCTTCCAACAGTCCTTCTTCAAATGTCCCGATTTTCCACAAAACCAAGACTTTACCTTACTCTTCGTCCCTTTCGATTTTGAATGCGAGTTGTTGTGTTTACTGAAGCGTCTTTCTTTAGAACAACCTCTGACCATCATTGCTTCTGATGTAGAGGTTTCTGAATTTGACCTCTTCCTTGTCTCTTCAGACAACAAAGCTCCAACAACATCATCAAATTCAAGAGTTTCTGATGAACTAAGACTTATAGCAGTAACAAAATGATCCCATGACTCGGGTAACGAGCATAATAAATTTATAGCTTTATCTTTTGATTCAAATTTTACTTCTATACCTTCTAACTGCACCAGGAGAGTATTAAAGGTATTCAAATGATCAGTAATAGATGTACCTTCCTTCATGCGCAAACTGTACAACTGTCACTTCAGAGGAATCCTATTGGTTAAGGATTTTGTCATGTACATCTTCTCAAGCTTTGTCCACAAACGAGCAGCAGTTTTCTCTGACACGATGTTAAACAAAACATCATCCGTCAAATAGAGTTGAATACCGCTTAGTGCTCTTTCATCCAAGTCGCTCCATTCATCATTTGTCATGGTGTAAGGCTGTTTGGCTTTTCCCAACAAAGCCTTCACCACGCCTTGTTGCACGAGTAGATCATACATCTTCACTTTCCAGATCTCGAAGTTGTTTTTGCCATTGAACTTCTTGATCTCAAAACGAGCACTTTAAGTTTTTGCCATGTTGTAACACACAAAATCTCCAATTCCAACTTTTTAATAAATGAAGTTTTTATTTAAAAAATGCCTTTACCTTATACTATAATGCCTTTACCTTATAATACAATGGCTCTGCTGTACCATGTCATGGCATATTACAATTTCAAAAAAAAAATTGCAGTTTTTTCAAAGAGAAAGAGGCTTGGCGCTCCTCGACGACGGAAGATCCACGCCACAAACAAAATTGACGCGAGTCATGAAATTGGTGCGCTTAATCCTTTCATTTCCGTGCCAATAGCGATTTCTAGCATGCTGGCGATTATAGCGCTCAAAACCACGCCAACCCTTCTTTGGGCTCAAAAATGGCACGACTGTTAGCGACGAAACTGCGCCAACCCTATTTTCCGTCTCTGTCACACGTACCAGCTCCACAACATTGCTCTGATACCAATTGTTGGAGCAAACAACGCATAGCGGAAATTGAATAGCATACACAGCACACACAAAATAATAAAAAAAAATAACACAAAGATTTTAACGTGGTTCACCCAACCAATCTAGGCTACATCCACCAAACAGAGGCATCGGCAATCTTATTATTCAACAGGAGATTACAACAATTTAGTTCCTCACACACTCTCAGCCTTACTCAAATATCCTCTACTGGCTTACATTTTTTATAGCTGGGAGTAGAAAACTGAATCATAAATTCTCTCACAACAAATATAGGATGCAATAACTCCTCAAGAATAAATGGAGCTAATTTAGCAACAAATCCTATTGTTGTCACATACATGAGATTTTTGCCAAATTTAATGAATAGAAAATCTCAACAGCAGCAAGTGGCTACAACTACACTTGACAACCCTCTAACTCTAATTGGAAAATGACAACCCTCTAACTGGCAGATGGCAGATGTTCCAAAAAGTTCCCAAAAAGAATATCGTTACTTTGTATATATGCACAATTCACTTATGATAATTGGAAACATTATGAAACATTTAATGTTTCATACTAATGCTAACTCGAGAGTTAGAATTAATTCTATGTAATTGTATGCATCGGAGGAAATCCAACCCTACGTAATGTTAACCCAAACTTTATATGCATAGGTGAAAAGGAAACATTGGTTATCTTACTTTAGGCAAGAATATGAATACATTGAAAAATCTGAATCTAGCAATAAGGCTTTAAACTTTATTGTCAAATCAAATTAAAAGTAAATCATTTTTTATAGTTTTAAATATAACAAGTTTGGTTAAATAAGCTGTATTGAAATTTGTCAACGCAGATTAATAACAAGTCAAAGCTCTTGCGATCACAATAGTCCCTACACTACCCAAGGAAGGGATTAGTAAGACACTAAGAGGACACAACATTTTTAAATAAATAGATAAAATTGCTTTGGGTGTTCAAGGGAACAACATTTCTTTCATATGCGGATAGGATAATGGGACATTTTTAAAGAAATAGATAAAATTGCTTTGGGTGTTCAAGGGAACAACATTTCTTTCATGTGCGGGTAGGATAATGAGATAAACTTACTTTGGGTATTTAAGGAACCTGATCTAAGGAGAAATTTTAGGGTAGCTAAAATTTCTAAATATATTGGAGTATGGTTAAATGTGTGGAGTGCCAGGGAAATTAGTAATTACGTGTAAAATATCAAAGGAGGGAGCATAATAGAGTGAATTTTGACTTATTCTTGATCTTCTACATGCTACAAAACAAAGCTCGCTTAATGTTCATTGTTTTAAATAATACAAGATGGAACTTACATCAACCTTTTTAATTTAAACACTAATAAAGTGGAGGCAATGAACTTTTACATGATGATAGAGTGGAGTTGGCCTTATCCTCCGCTTTTTATATGATAATGAATAGTATTCCAAAGACAAAACCTTTCGGAAATTTGTATATTGGAGCAAAAGCTCGAATGCATGCATGGATATTTCTCTGAATGTAGACTAGAAGGGGTTGGGAGATGAAGTGAGCTTGTTCACATGGAAGAACGAATGACTTGGGTTTACAAAGTTATAATGGCTTAATGCCAGCACAATTATGGAGATTGTCCATCCTAAATGTCAATAATATCACCTTGTACAAAAGATAGACTTGTTAATTCCCTCAACATCCGACATCATGTTTAACATAAGCATGTATTGGGTATTAGGTGGCCATTGGTAGCCAAAATTTTCCTTGAGAGCAAATCAAAATAAAGGAAGGTTGATTGTTGTTGTTGGAAAGAGCATGATGTGACATTCTAACCAACATCTTGAACATGTAAAGGGAATTCATTATGGTAGTACTTATAATGTCAAGGTAGATATAGATATAGTGGTTCTAGGTACTATAACAATAAGACATTGACTCAAGTTCATGCCTTAGAACTCCTAGTAGAAGAATAATGTGTGATGGGTGAAGAAGGATCCAGCACATCATAAAAATATAATTATTCCTTAGAAAAAAACTTTAATAATAATTTTTATTAATAATGTTGTTTTTTCTTTAAAAAAACTATATAAAACAATTTTTTATTGATAATGTTGCTTTAATTAATTTACAGGAGCTAGGCATTTTTCTTTAATATTCTTTCTTTTGTAAATTTCAAAATTGCATTAAAAACATAGAGATTTACATCATTATAAAGATGTTGGTTATCTCTAGCTTTCCATAAGGGAAACAAAACTAGATATAGCATAAATTATGAGCTATTGTCTAAAAAATGAATGTGTTTGACTAAACCCGATGTACATAGAAATTGAGAGAAAGTGCTACCCCAGCAAGGGGGAACCAACAACGAAAACCATAACAAAAAAATTAGACTTTTAAGGTAACCAATCTTAGCCTAAAGAGTAAAAAAACCAAATTTATAAAACTAGATCATCCATGTATGGGAGCCACTATCCCTAAAAAAGATAGAATGCAAAAGATAAAAGACAACAAAAATATAACCATGAAGCAAACCTGAGCATCAAGATGATATGGAGGTATCAAAGTTTGATCAACTCCCTTGCTACGCGATGGAACTGAAGATCTTAAAGGCGACCCTTAGGCATGCTAGACGACCTTTCACATCCATCGTAAGCATATACAATTCCTCTAGCTTATGTATGAGGTTATCCTATGCCTCTCTTCGAATAGAAAAAACCTTTCCCAGGAGAATTTTAATGTGCCAATAAATTTCAACAATGTAGATATGATGATTTTTTCATACCCTTGCATTACTAGTATCAAGAATACATGCAACTATGCCCTCAAAAACATTTGAACCTAGAATGTTTTGACACTCCTGCTTGAATTTCTCTTTGGCTTCATGGATTTTAGCTTGTA
>APFE030916286.1:0-45403 GCA_000404065.3 Pinus taeda
TTTCCTAGGATATTGTTGTTGAACGCAACCGGTTGATTTTCCTGTTCAAATTCTGTAACAGTGTGGGTCATATGTTTCTCCCGATTGATCTTTATTTGATTGGGCTTTCCCTTATAGGGGAGCCACATATGGGACCAATCGGTGGAGATATACCCATGGAGTTTTTCT
Organism: Pinus taeda; assembly: GCA_000404065.3. Lineage (NCBI taxonomy): Eukaryota > Viridiplantae > Streptophyta > Pinopsida > Pinales > Pinaceae > Pinus > Pinus taeda. The sequence goes on from APFE030916286.1 coordinate 169, forward strand.
GACCAATCCCTACTTAAAATTAACCCATATAATTCAGGTATATCGGCGACTAGGATATCAATCCTTTGGACTATTCGTGGATCAGTCGATAACTTGATCGTTACAGAGTTTATTTCCCCTAGAACTTGAACCCTAGTTCTATCTAACTGCACAATGTGAATAGAAGATTTCTGGGGCTCTATATTCAGTTTAGAGAAAACTGAAGCAGGCATTATATTTGAGGATGCCCCAGAATCGATTAAGCAGTTGTGTAGATTTTGATTGTAAATTTCATATGTTAAGAGGAAAGGAGGGGTATGGGAGTTTGATCTATCTCCAATCAGAATTGTGTCAGTTGCCTCAACTCTACGAGAAGGTGGTTGTCCTGAGTCACTTGCAGCTTTAGTGGTGGGAAGAGGTGAAGAAGGAACAGCATTAAGTTCTTTGAGTAGTAATTTTTGTTGATGTTTTAATTTACTAAGTTCAAACATGGTGATGTTTGCCTTAGTTTTCTTCATGTCATCGACAATGTTATAATCCATCGAATCATAAACTACCAATGTTTTAGATGACGAAGGTGTAGTAGAGGATGATGGCTGATTGTTAGATACTGTCGCGGCTGGCTTTCTAACGGGTACCTTTTCCTTTATAGTATTGGTTCTAGCGCTCCTTTTCTTTGGATTAGCTTGAACAGGTTCGGGAGTACCTTTACTCCTTGTAGTGACAGGAAAGGCTTCTTGCTCAGCGTCAGTATCGGAATTAGGGAGTATAAAGTCCCACATCCCGTGACATTCAACTACTTCCTCTTCTTCTTCTTCAGATGGTGTAACTGTTTCTTCCTCTTCTTCTTCCTCAGGATCCGAGTTTGCATATGATATAACATTTGGAGGTTTGGACTCGGGTTTCTTGAAATTCCTATATGGTTTCTTTCTTGAGGATTCTGATACTTGTTTCTTGATCTCAACCATTTCGTTCGACATGGTTTTAAAGACTTTTTGAAGGCCCTCCATGTCATATGGATCTTTAGTAATCTTTTTCTTAGAGTCATCTTTAAAGGACACTTTTTTAGATTTTCTTTCTTCCAAGGCAGTTTTCTTTTCTAAGGCAATTACGCTCTTTTCCACAGTGAGTGCTTCCTTCATGTTTTCAACCAATGTCGGTTGTTTAGCCCTATCGACAAATATGGCAATGTTTGAAGGCAAAGCAGTGATATACCACTCGTTTCTAACTTGTTCGCTTGGCTTATCATCAGTGGGGATTTTGTTCAAGAGTTTGTTGAATCTGGAGTTGAACCTCTTATGGGTTTCTTGACCGATCCTTAATTGGAAGTTCATGACAGTGTAAGCTAAGGATCTGTCATCACCGTATTTGGTGAGAAACTGTTCCTGGAAGATATTCCAACTCGTGATGGATCCAGAGGGCAAGGAAAAATACCAAGACCCTGCAGATCCTTGTAGTGAATAAGGAAACAATCTTACTACCACATCTTCTTCAGTGACTCCCTTTAGATTGACCGACAACATAAAATTGTTAATATGTTCTTCTGCAGAAGTTCCAGCATCTGGATTGAACTTGGGTAACCATTTTTCAGGGTAATCAGGTAAAGGATGTAAAGGTGTAGGCATGGTGACCGCACCAGGACTTCTCCATGGTCTTTGGGCCATTTTAGGATTACCAACGATCTCTTGTGGTGTTCCAGGTGCCTGAGGGGGAGGTGGAAGTACAGACTGAAAAGATTGTGATGCTTGAGATGAAGTCCCTTGGTGAACAACGATATGAAGTGGTGAAGTGGGTGTTTGACTTCGCATAGGTGATGATGAAATGGAAGATGATGGAGAAAAGATTTCGTTACCAGAACCTTCGGCGGTCTTCTTGATCCTTTTCCTTTCGGGTAAAGGAAATTCGGGTGGTTCAATACCTAGCTTTTCGCTTTGGAGTCTGGTAAGATCAGGGGGTAAGCGAAATTGTGAAGTTTGACTACCTTGTGATACTTCAGATCTAGGAGGGGAAATTGAAAAGCCTTGAAGTTTCTGGATAATGGATTGAACTTCAGGGGACTCTGGACTTAAGTGTTCTGAAGTATGATGTAATTGAGCAGTAGTGGTTGATTCTTCTTCGTCTCGTCTGGATACTGGTGATTCAAAATGCGAACGAGATGTCCGAGGAGAGGCGGAGGGTGAATTACTCTTTGAATGGTTTGTAGGTGTTGGCTTACTCGCCATTTAGCGGATGGCCCTCCTTCTAGTGCTAGAAATGTTGAGGCCTCGAAAATCGCTGCCACAACATTGGGGGATAACCACCTAGTCCGGACCTTAGTACAGCTCCTTTTCCATTTGGGATGGTGGCTCCGACTGGAGATAACGGGACCAGCTTCCCGATAATAAAATAAAAGGGATGGATGGGTGATGAACAGTTTGCTTAAGTGATAGGCGACTAGCTTATTCTATTGACAGAAATAGGGAAACTAATACTAATCTCGGGAACAACTTATTCATTCGGAATGTAGCGTTAAATAATCTTTATCTATCTAACAGGCATCTAGATGACTCTGTAAATTAAATAAGAGACATTCAATCATTCAAAGGTTACTTCATATGAATAGTCACAATGAAGCGATAAATACAAATTACTGCATTCACTGTTTATATCATCGATACATATATACGATTGAAAGGGAAGCATGCGATAAACAACCAATAGTGGAATGCATAAAGAATACTGCGAAAAGCACACACACACACACACACACACATAGAGATATATATATATATATACAAGAGAAATTTAAACAACAATTCATATAACAAAAATGAGTACAGACGCAGATAATAGTACCATGTGAGCTGCAGATCAATCTGAAATATCAATCACTATTCAAAATTCCTTCTTCAACACAGAAATGCTTTTAAACAATGACAGTAGTGCACATTTGCATAAAAACCTTCCTCATTAAATTTAGAATAATTGGTCCAGTTTCATAAAAGAATATCCCTGAAGTACAATAGTGCAACTTCAGGGTTTAAGTCATATACAAAACTTTACGACCCTTTCTAAATGCATGAAAGGGTCTATAAATACTACTAAGCTAAAAAAATCTATGAAACAAAATCCTACTAAATTGGTATCAGTAAATGCGATCTATTTCTCAGGGGCGATCTGGCAGTCGGCGATGTGAATCATGACTCAGGTTGTTTTCCCTTAAACCTGAGCTGGCTTATCGCAAGCACCAGCTCCACTTCTGGCGGTCTGTTGAGGCGCAAACTGAATTGGGCAGCGAAGGTGGCATCCTGAATGTCAAGTATAATATACCCGACAACATCCGTGAGGCATTTCAAGGCAGCTCTTTGGCTGTATGTCTTGATTAAGAAGAACCAATAAGCATCCCATGTTAAACTGTTGATTCCAGTGATTAATCTTCTGTTTTTCTCCAGCTCCGGGTAGCATGAGTGCTCCAACATCTTTGTCACTGTTAATTGACCTGGAGTACATTGGGAAATCATATTAGACAAATAAAGCGTATTATTTACTAATTCAACCAAATTTCCAGTGGTTTCTTTGCATCTGAAAATTGCTCTTTCTGCCTTCATTAGCTGTGATTGCCATTATGTGAATAATATTTCTTTGCGCGATTCCAGAATTCTCGATAGATTAGTTGCCTGGCCTTGATCGGAATCCTGCCATTCTATAAAATTTGTCAGTGTTTCTTCGGCCTGATCCAAATCGGTCCTTGCTTTTTCTATCTTTTCTCTTATGGATGCTACTAACTCGCATAATGGTTCTGCTTGTGTAATCTGCTGACATAGGAGCTTAACCTGATTAATCAATGCCTTATTTAACTAAAGTGCTTCCGCTTTGAATTCATCTACCTGAGGGAGCTTTTTCATTTTCTCAATTTGAGTGGTCAATTGAGTGATTTGCTCATCTTTTGCTTTCATTGTTCCCTCAATCGATATTCTTAATTGCTCCAATGTCGCTGATAGCTCCCTTTGCCTTTGGATTGCGCTTTCATCAATCCTCTGCTTTTCCTCTTGTAATTGCTTAGTCAGCTGATGATTGCTCTGTTGTTGCACTAGCAATTCCTGTTCTGCTTGCTCTGCCTTCTGCTGAACTTCCAATAATTTCGCCTGTAGCGAAGAGATGTCTTGATCCTTGGCCTTTAATAAACTGCTCACCTCCGATGCTTTATCAGTGTTCGCCGCCGAATATGCTCCAGCGAATTGCGATAGCTTGGTTAAGTCATCGGAGGGGTCGAATTCCTCTTTCCACACAACATTGCCCGTCACTGTTAATTCAAGGAATAGGGAAGGTTGATCAGCTCTTCTCCTTTTCCTCTGTCGCTTTACAACAGCTTTATGCTTAGGGCTATAAAATACATCCAAAGGGGGAATCTCTTCAATTTGCAAAATGATTTCTCCCGTTGGATCTTTAGGAATTATCTCTGTTTCTTTTGATTTGGGTAGGTCGTTGGTTTTGCCCGAAACCTGTTCCAATGTCGCTTCTTGCGTGTCGCCTTCTTTAGAAACCTCATCATCTTTCAAGCACTCTAGGTTGTTGATGATTGTACTGAATTGCTGCCATTGCTGGAGCAAATTTGGATCAACTAGTGTATCATCATTATTTTTAGAGTCGCTCTCTTCGTGGGCCTTCCCCTGGGTTTCTTCTTGTCGTTGCATATTTTCCTGGGTTACTTCCTACCTCTAGCTATGCACTTCCTCCTGCTTCTTTGATGTAGTAGGAGGTAGCTTATTACTTCGCTGCTCAGGCTCGCCTGATCTTGTTGTCGTCAGAACAGTCGCTAACAGGTCTAGAGGCAAAGTTTGCAACCTCTGTTCTCTAATTTTGTTAAATTCGACTAGCCCTTCATCGTTGTACACATTTCTGGCAAGCGAATTAACTTGATATAGTGACTCGGCCGATGCAAACAAATCCTCGAATCTGTCTTCTTTGTGCTCGACCTTGGCCAATTTGGCCTGGTCGAGCGCATTGTAAGCGATCTTCCTCGGATCATATTGCCTGCTTGGCAGAGTAGCCAGAATGAGTGAATTCATTTTCCCAGCTTCCTTCTCTGCATGTTTAATATCATGTAGGGTATAAATTTCAATTCGTAAGGGAAAAGAGGGCCAAACATGTTTTTTCGCTTTTTTCAGGGTCTGAGTAACCCCATCAGCATTGATTTGATAAGCTACTTCCCTGGAAAGTAACTTATCGAGGATGTAAAGTGGTAGCACATGCGGCCTGGCCTGACTGCCAAAAACTCTGATGTAGGTGAATTTCTCCTCCCCAAACCAACTTGCTACTGCAGTCAAATCTACCCCTACTTGCTCAGAAATCTTCGGGGTAGGCTTATCAAAAATGGAGTAATGAATTGGCAACATAAAACCGTTGCAGATTTCATAAAGATGGTGCTTATAATTAGTCTTCCACAATTTTTGATAATATATTTGAATGGGTGTGGGGCCTTGCGACGTCCACCTCCATCCAAGCACAGGAAACTCAGAATTAAAACACAACACATCCATCACATAGGCACTGTAATAGAATGGCGGAATAAACCTCTCTGTGACGCGAGAGTTAAACCTAAAATCGAGAATGGCTTTGGCTAATTTGTCGGATAATATAACCGCCCAATCCATAATTTCGCCACTACATGCTGCCTCCATTAAGGGGACCATTTCTATGGTAAAATTGGCGGAGTCATGCAATCCCCATGGCCTACACAGCATAATTCCAGCATAGCAGTAAGGAGAACATATGGAGTCAACTGAGTACTTACCCGAGGATTCATGCTTGTGTTTTGTTGGATTCTGTCTCTAGCCTCGAATTGGTTCAAACTCGGTCTCGTTCTCTGCTCGAAATTTCTCCAGAAATGCCGCATTATATTTTTTCTCTTCTGCCGGTACGTGATACATTTGCCTTAGATCTTCGGCTCGAAAAGAACCGAAAATCCTCCCGTCTGTCATGCTAAACAATATGTTGGTAATTGGGAGCTCTTGGATTGCCCACCTTACCACATCTGTATATGGGAGAATTTGTTCCCGGGCCGCTATTCTGTGCAGAAAGGAGTCAGCCAAGTCTTTTAAATTGGCGTCAGGTTTGTTGTTACTATCGCATGAGATTTCTATCCCGGTCACTTTTGGCTCTTCGGCTTCAATCAAATTATACGTTCCTTGCCAAGTGGTCCTGGTAAGTCCTAAGCACTTCGTATCTAATATAAGCCCTTTGTTCTTTCCGCTTGGATCAACGACAGCTTGCCCTGCGGGTGGCGAAGCAGTAGGCATTGTAGTCTTCTTGGACTTCTTTCCCATCCCACTTAATTCTGTCTCTATGGAAGAATCCTGCACAGAGCGAAAGATAGGCGTAACATAGGCAACAATAACATGAATTGAACAGAGTGAAGTATATATATATGGATGCATTCATAGCGATCAATTGACTTAAGGTGGCCTTGGGATCAAATCCGTGGATAGATCGCAAGCTTGTTGTTCTCATTAAATGATCGTTATGGCCTGTCAATCTCATTAATACCAGTCGCTTCGGTTAATGGCCGAATGATTTATTTGAAGCATGCCTTGAGCGATTTGGCGATTTGAATGCGGATGAGCGGCTTTTCAAAGGATATTGCCTTAATTACAAATAAATCATATTAAAATGCCTTTATAACTTTTACTTTGAAAACTTCACTTTTTTACCCTTTTCGCAATCGGGCATCGGGGAAATGCTAAGTTATTGCATTGGTTTCATTTGGAATCCGCAATCGCCGATAGTGATATCGCATTGCATCGTGAATAGCTAGTAGGGTCGTTTAAAATGAGGGCATGGTGAGTCGCCGATCGCCAATAGCGATATCGCATCGCATCGGGCGAGGGGGAGCTTATTTGCACTTTAATTGTTATCGCCGATTGCCGATTGCCGATTTTCGATTTCGCATCGCATCAGAGCAAGGGTTGTTACTCGTATTACTTTATGCTTTTGCCGATATCCGATAGCGATTTCGCATTGGCGAAAACCAAGATGTCCCTTAAGTTGTGCTCTCTTTGTCATTGCGATATGCGATCTTGCGATCGCTTTATCGCTATGATAAAGATAAACCGTTTTATGTTGGGGTTTTTTTATTGGTTTTATTAAAAAGGCCTTTTAATAATGTTTTCTTTTATTCGAGCCTTTTTGAAATAGAAATTTAAATTGATACCAATTTGAAACAAAAATTAAAAGGGACCCATTTCACACTATATTTTTAGAATAGTAATGATATGAAATGGGGGGTTGTTGTATGGCACAACAGAAGGAAAGAAAAACAAGGCATGGTGCAATGAGGGGTTCCAGTTAGTAGAGGAGGTAAGAATGGAATTGTAACTGTGACATGTGCTAGGGAAGCAAGGCAAGTTCTTAAGCTAGCACAAATTGCTTCTGAAATGGTTGACTATACACTAGAAATGCGACTTGAGCCAAGGAAGGCTCACTGTGAAGGAAAATTGCACAGCTGGCTAAGGTAAACAACAAAGGTCAAGTCACTTTTCCAGGAAATTTCTTACTACACTATGAGAGGGAACAAACCTTGGACTACATAGTTTTCTTTCGTAGAGGTCCATTAGAAATGCTTCATGTGTTATATAAGGTAGAAGTGATAAAAGCTCAGTGAAATGAGTCAGTATAAGCAACAAGGGTTAGGTGACCATGCTTCAAATGTTTTCACTAAGCAATGATAAGAGATGACCTTAAATAGGACTCAATGTACAAATATGGGAAGGTGATATTTCATTTTTGAGGCTCGTGGATAAGTTGTGCTAATCATCTGGAGGAGAGTTCATGTATTCACAACTTGCACTAGGAAAGAGGACCAAGAAGAGCTCCATAATGGCTAAGTGTGGGACCAGTAGAGTAAGAGTGAGAAAATCATCCAAAAAAGACTTAAACATGGATCACACACATAAATGTAATCAATGCAAGCCAGGGAATGCACAAGGCTCATGAACAACAATCACACCTTGAAACGACAATGACAAAAAATCGACACTTATTTCTAAGTGCGATAGTTGAAATGCAACATTGTGACACTTAGAACACAAGTGTTGACTATGAACAGAAAGTGCTTTAAGCTATAAGAATGTGTCTAGCATGTATTCTTATGATATGTAGGATGATCTAATGCATAAGAGTGTGATATAACTGACTCTAGTGATGTGCAAAGGTGCGACACATACATGAGTTGTAATAGTTAAGAGAAACACTTGCGACAATAATAAAAAGTGAAAAGGACATTGCAAAAGATAAAGAAATTGAAATCGACACATGCTAGAGTGAGGATAACATGAAAGTTCCACTTATTAAAGTTAAAACAAGCAAAAACGACAGTTGTGAAAGTGAAAGTGACACTTGTGAAATCAAAGGTGCGCAAAAGCGATAGTTGGGAAAACTCATTGAAATAGAAGTACAATTGGAACCGAAGTGAGAGAGATACTATCGAGAGATGTGGTGCATTGGCTATCAACATAGGTTTCACAATGTATTGTGCTTAAGCCATACTTTCAATATTTGTGAAAATCCTAGATAAGCTTACTCTGAAAGAAGTGTGTTTGTGAATTCTTCAAGAATGGAGCATGTGTGAGCAAGTGACTTTGACACTTAGAATCCAAAAAGAAACCTTAAAAACTCATAAAAAAAACATCAATCAACCATGAAGAGGCTATGGAATGACATATCGTAAGACTCTCAGTGGGCTCCGAAATTCAATTGTAGCTAAAATTTTGAAGGGTGTTGATCGCAAAGTCAATAGAGAGGTATCCAAATATGGTCCACATATTAAATGATCCTACACATACAACTTAAATTTCTTAGAAATAAAGACTTATACTTAATATCAAATATTTATATATTGATACATAATAAAAAATAATATATTTACTAATTAAAAATATCTAAATTATTTCCAAATTAGAGGGACCCAACTGACCTTAATGGGGATGATACCTCCCTTTCCCTAGCTATGATGGAACCTCCCTTGAGATTATAAGTTTGAATCATTCAAGGTATAAATGTAGATGTACCAAATAAGATGTCCTAGGATGAACCAACAAACCTTATTTTGGATCCAATATAGTTACAAAGACCCGTGTAGAGATTTTGAAGATGGTAGGTGAAAGCAACCCAAGAGTATGGAGAGATGGATTAAATCTATATCAAGATAAGTCACAAATTCAAGTGTGTACTTGCAAGATATATTTTAAAAAATAGATTTCTATAAGAGGCTTTGAAAAAAAGAATAAAAAGGTATAAATAGGCAAGGGAAAACTTAAAGGCAAAGGTGTTTTAGGTTAAGTATTGGAGGGCTCGATTTGTATGACAAAGTGATGTTGTGAAATTTGATTCTATACGATGGATTAAGTACCATATTTTTGTGGGTGTTTAGATCTAAAATGCCCCAATAGTTTACTTGTCATGGAACATAGATGCAATTCCCTCTTTAGGGATGTTTGGCACACTCCCCACCATGAGATCAATAAGGAATAAGATGGTTAAACTCACTTGACCTCATAAATAGGAACATAAAATTGGCTTGATTCATTTTAGAATCATAATGAAGTATCCTACATAGTTATGGACCCAGTGATGGACACTATAAGGAAAATTACTCCTAACAGAGGGTTTTGTGGAACCTCCCTAAAAAATCCTCCCTTCTCCATTTATAATGGAGTTTGCTACTAGAGACATAAAATTAGAGGTTTTAGCAAAGGTTTTTTAGTGAGTGTGCTTAAATCGTTGAAAAAACATTATCACCCTCATATATATGGCACAACGATGCATGGAATAAATAGTTGCATCAAGATTAGTTATTACTACTCTGTGATAAAAGTATTAATTTAATTCAATTCTAAATATATTATAATTGATGTTCCATAAATTTGCCAATGCACTAGTGGATAACTATCTATAATGTCTTCGTGTGATACATTGTTGATGCATTGTAAAACACAAAAATTTGATGTCTTTATACATCTTAATCACACTAATTTGTCTATATGTAAAAGGCACCAAATAAGGCTTAGACATTTTGGTATAAAATATAGGTTTTTATTTAAACAAATTTCATAATATAATCAGTGTAATTAATGACTAAGATTCATTGGTGTGTGCCAACAAATAGAGTAGCAATTTCAAAATTTCAAAAAAAAAAATGTAGAAGCAAAGTCATCAAAATGCTTACACTAGTGCATCTTACTATTATGTGCACCAAGGTAGGGTGAAATAAATTTAAAAATTACCAAATTGTAATTTCATTTTCACGTGTCCTTCAATGCTTCCAACCATAAAGAACTAGTGTTCACTATCTCTATACAATTAACTCATTGCCAATGGTACAATGTTGTTGGATTCCTTGAATCGACTACCTCATTGATGGATTTAGTTCATTTTCAAATTTTTCAAAATGGTACCATATTTTTAATTTTACTTGTGTAGCAATCATGCCACCTTACTAGGAAAGAGGCCAAGTAAATTTCTTGTTATCCCCTTATTTATTTTTGACAAATTAAAATTTATTTATTTTTGCTTAAATTTGCCATTTAAAAAAAATGCATGTTTCCTTAAATAGGTTTAGCTTGCACCAAACTGGGAAATATGTTGCATAAATTAATAGGATGTGGCATTAGTTGTGCACCACTTAAAGTGGAACACACCGGTTAGGCTCAAAATATTAAAATTGTATCACCCTTTATTTATAACATTAGGGGACATTGTTAGTGGTGCTTTTAAATATTATCGTTGCACCATTGAGCACTTGCATTTATAAAAATTCTCAAGCTTGTTACAACTATAGGAAATGTTGGAATACACTGTTAGTGGTGCATCCATACATACTGAGTGCATCATGAAGTCAAATTTAAACTAAACAGTTTCTTGGTCTCGATGGTGCACTTGTAAATATGCGATGGAACTATTAATGGTGGTCATGTACATCATAAGTACACTATCAAATCCAAATTTCCCTCTTTTTTCAGTGTACTTGTGAATTTAAGGAAGCACCATCAATAATTCTCTCTTACATCATAAGTGCATTGATAATAAAATGCAAGAAATTAAAAATTGTTGACTTGTCAATGCCTTACAAAATGCATTGATGGACCATTGGAAGTTTATTTTGTGCATGCAAGGTTCAATGTAGTTGGTACATTACCCCTATACATATGGTGCATTGATTATCAATAATAGATAGAAAAACCTTATCAATTTTATTGGTGCATTGATATTTAATAAGGAGCACTGGTTATAGTGTGTTGATGAATCACGATAGATATGCATTGTTGGTGTTGAAACTATGTTAAGAAGGGATACTAATGATTTTTACAAACTTCACAAAAAAAAAAATGAAATTCATTTTTTAATGAAGGTTGCAACCACAAAGGGTTTTTTTTTAAATAACTGGAACGAGAATTTTTGGAGAATCGATAACTTTGAAATATTCGATGCCACTATTGCACTAGCTACAACAATTTCATAAATACTATAAACAAGCCAATTGCAACATGTCTTGATAGACTTGAATCCATGCAGCTAGGGAAACAATTTTTTCATCAAACCACTCGAGCTTAGATTCTTTAATGCAATTATAACATTTTTTATTGAAAAAAATAAAAAACAAAAAACATTTTTTAATAAAGGTTGCAAATAGTAATTTATTATATAGTATTATTTTGTGTGTGTGTGTGCTTAATTAAATTTGTGTATGAATCAATGGCGAAAATAATGACAACGAAACGATCCTTAAGTTTTATAGGAGGGTATATATCTCAAGGGGAACACATGTTGGTCGACACAATTGAGTCATTATTAGATCATGCTAAATGGGATTTTGGGGTTGATCTTGATTTTTGGAAGTAACTCATAGAGGAGGATATGATTTTATTATCAAGTTGTTTAAGGGAGGGAGGATTTTTTGTAGTTCCTCAATTTTCTACATGGCACCTATGGATAGAGATATGTCAATGTTGTTAGAAAATTATATATTACGGAGCAATGGAACACATAAAATATTGCAGAAATATAAACACAGAAAATGCACAAAACAAGAGAGACACAGATATACGTGGTTCACCCAGTTTGGGCTACGTCCACCTCGAACAGCCAGTCCTTCCTTTTTATTATCCAGCAAAATGAAGGGACACAACCTACAGCAAAGCCGCTGTAATATCCTCTGTTTTCTCTCACAGTCTCACCTCTCTGTTTCTTGCTCACACAGAATACACATCTATATCGCCGCCTCAAATACAATACCCTCATACAAAGAGAGGGGTTGCCCTTCTAGGGCAAAAAACCCTAAACTAAACATAAGTTCTACCATCAGATCATCCGCCTACCGCGTGGAGGGGTGTACAAAACTTCCTGGGGTATACATCTGGCTGAAACAAAGACCTCTGAACAATCATGCTCCACACACAACAAATGTGGCCATCATTGACACTAGTGCCCTCTATGTTGCTAGTGGCCAATTGTTTTTGTATACATTCCATGTAGAGGAGGTTATGTTCTAGTCACTCATGTTCATGATATTGTGACATTATAGATCTAATGCACTATGTAGATAATTCAGTTCCGAGGCCTAAACTATCATTCTATGTTTGATGGGAGGATTGTCTTCCCCTTCACTTTAATGTTATTTACTTTATTTTTTGATAGGATTTTAGAGACTTTACCTACATTCAACTACCTTCGTCCTGGGTTAATGAATGATGTTATATATGTGTGTGTGTGTGTGTGTGTGTGTGTGTGGGTGGGTTGGGGGCGGGGGGGGGATCGATTTTCCCCAAGAGGGGCCAACTAATTCCTCCTGGGTTAATGAATGATGTTATATGTGTGTCTGTGTGTGTGTGGGGGGGGGGGGGGGGGGGGGGGGGGGGGGTCGATTTTCCCCAAGAGGGGCCAACTAATTCCTCTTGGGTTAATGAATGATGTTATGTGTGTGTGTGTGTGTGTGTGTGTGTGTGTGTGTGCGTGTGTGTGTGCGTGTGTGTGTGCGTGTGGGTAGATTTTCCCCAAGAGGGGCCAACTAGAGTAGTTGTGTAGGCAAAACAATTTAGTAGTATTGGATTTATTACATAGTGAACATGATAATGTCCTCATTGTTATACAATACCTATACATAGGGATGGATTGATAAGTATGTCCAAACATATTATTTCATCCAACCGAGCCATCAAATATGAGAGGCATTATTATTTGTATTTTTTTATTAATCTAGTTACAGATTTTGTTATCTTACTTAATGCACATGTAATTGATTGTAAGCTTTTATTTAAATGGTATAATAATTGTTTTCTACTATTTTGAATATGTTGGCACATATGAGTTGTATTCCAACATAATGAGGATATGGCTACGCTAGATGAGACACCTTAGGTACAAAAACCTAGAATGCCATACATTGATAGATTAGATATGGACATTGATGGTTTTCCATTCAGTGATCCCTTTATGAGCTCAAAATATTGTGTAGGATATTGAGCTTGTAGAAATATGGGTGATTATTTCCTTGTGATATGATGTTATTGATGAGTCATGTTGTTAGTGCCATCAAACTACTCAAGATATTGAGGTTTCTTGGTCTTCGTCTTTAGATTCATCTACTGAGGATAGTGCTTCTTCACCTCCTTCATCTCCACCATATCTTCTAACAACAAACTAACCATTATCTTTTCCACAAGTATAATGACCACCAACACCTCCATAAGTGTATCAAGCACCATCTCCTCCTCTAGCATTGGAATAACAACCATCTCTTATAATAGACCAACCACCGTTGCCTCCTCTAATATTAGACCAACCACTATCTCCTCTAGTAAATTGACCACCATTTCATTTTTCAATAGTATATTGACTGCAATATCTTCCTCATATACTACTTTTAAAATATTATCTGGAAAAATTACTAATGCCTCTAGCTTTGGTGGTAGAGGTATTTCTACCTCTGCCTTTGGTGGTGAACCTATCTTATAAAAGTTGTTGACATGCATATATTTGATTGATGTGAATTATATTTTACATGTACACATTTAAATTTTGACTTAATATGTATTCATATTGATTTCAATAATATCATTCATACTATACATTTTCATATCATATTGATGTTAATGTTGTCTAAGAAGTTGTCATTGATGTCAAAGGCTATTCAAATGAAAGAGAAAGTTACATATTCAAATAACACATTTCAAAATATTGCTTTTAGATTTTTGATTCCCCATTTTGATACCCTATCTTTGAATGCATTTTTACTCCATTTATCTAGCTCAAATGGAATAATAACATCTATGGTTATAAATATTATTTGATACATTTCCAAGGATATATGGCACTCCTTCTAACTCCTCGTGATTGAGGAAATTTTGTTTTTTGAATATTCTTGATACATTATGCCAATTGCACGAGCCAGTCCATCCAACCCAACTAGTGGAAAAGTCGGCCCCATATAGACCCCAAATGCACTATAAATTGGGGCGAGAAGGAGAATTTCATGTCATTTTCTCAAGCAAGTTGAGATATGTTCTAACAATTGAATAAAAGGAGTTCCAAGGTTCATACCTCACACACGAGAAGGAAAGCGACGTTGATTTGGGGAGACTTCCTAAGAAGGATTTTTGGCGAACTTTTAAAGGGTTTTTAGCTTATTTTGGAAGGTATTTTGGCTTATTTGGGAGAGATTTTTTGCTTATTTTGGAAGGATTTTTGGCACAACTTTTTTTTAAGGTTTTTGGCTCTAATTACAAGTTTGGTTGCAAACCTATTCTTGAGGGACAAATTTTGTACCCTTTGAAGGCTGAATTTTAGATCTGTGTAAAGGTTCAAATTCCAGTGTGGAAGGTCGAATTTCAAGCATGTCATGCGAGTATTGATCTATCCCTATTGAGGTTGAATTTCAGGAATGAATTTTTGGCACAAAAAAGTCCAAACTCTAGCATGTTTTGTGGGATAAATATTGGTGCGTTTGAAGGCAAGTTTTAGGTCTGTTTTAAAGATCTAGCATTGTCCTTTGTTGAGGAGGCCATACCTATGGAGGAGGAAAAGTTATAGAGGTCGAGTTCTGTTGATAAGGAGGTTTAAAGGATAATTTGTTAAGGGAAATTTTGTAGCTAAGAAGGCCATGTTTAGGAAGTCAAGTGCCTCTTGAAGGATTAGCTGCTAGAAGGGAGGAATTTCTGTGACTAATATTGAATTTTGTACCAACTTTGGGGCTTTATACATGTGGATGGATTTACAAGTTTTTGAAGTTATATTTTTTTAATATTGATTCAACTCCTCCCCCCCTTCTCAGTATTGCTAGATATTCCAACAAATGTTGCTTTATGTATAGAATGTATTTTGTATATGTTGATGATTTATATTATTACTGGTTTCTCTATTTTTTAATTAAATTTGATATGTATCATTCATGACATATAAATTTAACTGAGTGATACACCTCAAATTTAATAAAAAATAGTGAAACCATTAAAAATATAAATCATCAACATATACAAAATACATTTTATACATAAAGTAACATTAACAACAATATGATATGAAAATGGAGATTATATATGAATGATAAAATCAAAATCAACATGCAAACATCTTAAGCCAAAATATAAGTATATACATGTAAAATGTCATATTCAAAATATTTGAGGTGTATACCCATGAGGTGTAGACTAGTTGACTTGTGTGGGATTTAGTTCCCACTATGTCGTAGGTTCAAACCTCATGGGGAGGGGGTTGAGGATGAAATCCCTGTTTGGGGAACTTAAAATTATCCCAAGGGACATTCATTCTTGATTGACCCTCGCAAAATCCTGGTGATAACATTCCAATGGAGGATAGATAATTCTTCCAGACAATAAAAGTGTTGGCCTCAAGATAGGTTCAACCTAGTTACAAAAAAAAAGAAAAAAAAAAAGCATATTTGTATATCTGACATATATATTGATTTTGATATTATTATTCATCCATATTATGTCTTTTCATGTTATGTTTATGACGATATTTTTTTATATATTAAATGTATCATGTATGCTAATGATTAACATAATTAATGATTTATCTATTTTGAAATTATATTTGATATGTCTCACTAGTTTAAATTTGCAATGTCACATTATGTTTTCTCTAGTTATAATAATGTATTTTCATTATATAATGTTTAATCAATTTTTAGGGTGAAATTTTCTTGAATAAGAAGATATAATATATTAATTAAACATGTTTAGTAACACAATTAAATGATTCAATCAATGATTGTTTGATTTGATTAATATTTTATTTTATTCTTAAAAGAAAAAAAAATGTACGTATTTTAGAGGTATTACTGTATGCATATGTTGTCCATCACCTCTTAATCTAGTGATCATATGTGTGTGTGTGTGTGTGTGTGTGGATTAAATTAATTTTTGAATATTTTTTACTAATCCACTCATTAATTTTAATAAAATTAGGGGTGGAACGAGGGGCGAGGTCCTTTATGGCACTAGAGAAATCAAGATTTTAGAATATTCACGGGGCTTGGGAAAGATGAAAAATAATTAGGTAGAAGCCTAATGTTTACTCCAAGGCATTCTTCTATCCAAATAATTTTAGGTCTCTTCTCTCATTATGTTGGGTGCCTCCCTTTTAATAATTCGGTATTTGGTCAAAGGATAACCCCCTAGAGATGAAGTTATAGATAATACCCTAAATTGAATTAATAAGGTATCAAAAGATATACCAAAGATGAGTTTCAAGCATATTCTAAGGGATGATAACCAGGAAGTAGATCAATGTGCCAACCAAGGTTGCAATTTGAAGTTTGGAGAGTTGATGGTTTATGGTTAGTTAAGACCATTGTCCATCCCTTAGTGGATTAAGCTTGAAGCCTATGTTCAAATATAAAAATTTTTGGGAGGGCCTGCTACTCATTTTGATTTGGGGAAATATGTTGTAATCAAGGATTATATTTTGAAGTAGGTCAATGTATGTACTACATTTTTTGTTTAAATTTGGAGCTCTATTGGAATCTATTTAATTCCAAAGACTCATATATGCTTAGTATCAGTTATATTCCTCTTTGAAGGATAATTTTGGTTCAGAATTCTGTAGATGATATTAAAGATGGAAAAAAAAATAATGTAATTGATAATGAACCACTTATGATGGTTCAAAACATCGATAAAATAACTAACATTTATGTGAGGGATCTAGAAACAAATTCTACACGGAATACAAATCACAGAAGTCTCAATTCTGAAATAATGTAACTCCCTATGTATAGTTGTTATCTGGGCATGGATTTGGGTTATGGGTTGTATAACCAACGTGAGCTTTGTTGTCCTTATCAATGGTGTTGCCTCTCCTTTTTCACTAGTCAGAGGGGTCTCCATTAGGGATGCCCTTTGTCTCCCATTTTGTTCCTTTTTGTTGTTGAAGGATTGAGCCAATTGATTCATGCAACCATCAAAAGGGGATAATTCGAAGTTAGTTACGATAAATCTCTTTATTACTCATCTTTTTTTTTTTGATGATATTCTACTATTTTTTTATGGATTTAGGGGTGAATTATCACATTTGAAGATAGTTTTGGATTTATTTCTCAAGGCAACTAGGATGAGCATAAGTGCACAAAAATATTCTATTACTCACAATGGGCTCTCAGGGGCGGAGATCAATAGAACTTTATCTTTATTTCCTTTCGGTATTAAACCTTTGTCGGAAAGTATCAAATATTTATGTTTCCCCTTAAAGCCGAACTCCTACAGGAAATCATATTGGAAATGGTTGGTTGCAAAAATTGAAAAGTGAGTTAAGCATTGGAGTTTCAAGTGGATTTCAAGAGCAGGGTGCATGGTCTTTATAGAATCTGCTTTAATGGTAATCCTAGTTTACTGGATCATGCTCACTTGGGTTCTGAAAGGAGTCCTTACTCAGATCAGGAAATTTTGTGGTCGTTTCTTATGGGTGGGCTTGAAGGAAAATGAAGTATTTCCCTGGGTTGCATGGGAGAAAATTTCTCACCCAAAGGAATGGGGTGGGTGGGGAATTAAGGATATATCAAGATTTTCTCACTCAATGGTAGCTAAATTGGGGTGGCACCTTCTAACTAAGGACAACCTTTGGACCTCTATGATAAAAAAATAAATACTTTGGATTTGGATGTCTGGTTGTGCAACCCGAATAAGTCCTCAAGAAATGCATCGATCATTTGGAAGGCCACTATTGAATCGTTTGATCTTATAGTTGAAGGTTTGTCTTGGCTTGTTGGGAATGACATTAGTGTTCGAGTAGGGTGGACCCATGGGTGGGGTGTAACGATGCTTTCACTCTTCCAAGGGACCTGAGGGAGTTTCTTGGTGCTCAGGGTATCTATTTTCTGAACTTGATTACAAATGAGGAAAACACTTCATTTTGGAATCAGGTTTGGTTATCATCTTTGGATCTAAACCTCGAGCCACAGTGGGGTGGAATATGGCTAGACTATACTTCAAAATTGCAGAGAACAAACGTTCAAATTAGGGACAGGGCAGATGAACTTCAGTGGGTAAACTCACCCAGTGGAATCTATCCTCTGAAGTTTGGATACAATCTTCAAATGAATAGAAGGGTTGGTGGTGATAGGAGGTGGTGGCATAACCCACTATGGACATTAGGGTGTCTAGAAAAATCTAGACTCTTCTTGTTGGAAATACTACTGAGAGGGGGGGAGGGGGGTGAAGTAGTATTAGTAACTCAATAATTTTTCATTTCCATAAGCAAATTTGTATACACTACTTTAGCTAAGGGAACCAGCGTGTACACTCGACTGTTATTAAAGCAACCAACATATATTTTATCAAGTATTGAACTTTAACCAGTATGTCAGATATTAATTAGACAGTGCAGTAAAAGTAGAATAAAGCATAAGCATCACACATGAACACCAAGATATAAAGTGGAAATCCAATGTGGGTAAAAACCACCATTGTTGTCATCTCTGTCTTCTTTTAATAAAAAGAAAATTTTGTTTACAATTTTGTATTGGTGCAGACTTATACCAGTACGTAGGCTTCGACCTACAGAAGGCTACAACCTTCTCTCATTTTCCAGCTATTACTGGAAGGGAGCTACAACCCCCTAGTTCTTGTACTAGCTGATATGTTTACTAGTACGTAGGCGCTGACCTACAGAAGGCTACAACCTTCTTTCTTCCTCCAGGGACCACGTGTCATAAATTTTCAGACTAGATCCATCAATAACATCATAACTGACATTCAATCATCAAATATATCTACATCACCCACTCACCTTTTGAATCAACCACAACTGAATCAATTAATCACTTTGACAACCCATCAATCTGACCATTCAAAATATTGTCACCAGAATACAATAACCAGAACCCAAGCCAGAACACAACTCTACAACAACAAACAGAAGCAATTAAAACATATTTTATAAGGTATACGCTACTTCCATGTGTCGAACCTGAGTGTATACGCGCTTTTCTCAAAGCCAACCAGCGTATAAATCTGCAAATATAAATTCAGAGTTCTGCAGCTATTCTAGAATTTAATTATACCCAGATCATATCATTTACAGAATAATATATGCGCCAGTATTCAAATCTAGAATATACATGAGCAAAAACACATTATGATAGTTCATTTTACGCCTTAAGATCTTGATCCATAATTAGATCTAATCCCTCATCATCCGCTAAGGTTCATCCTTGGTTCAGATCTAGCACTGCACCATAACCCAATAACCTACATACTATATCTCACAATTCTTCAGATATCCGATACTTGCACACCTAGGCCTAATGATGTTCTCCTCCTTTTATAGTTTGTAGGCCTTTCTCAATACCATGGACCAAAACCACTTAGGACCAATACCTTGGACCAAATACCTAGGGTCAATACCTCGGACCAGATACCTTGGACCAATACCATGGATCAAAATACCATGGACCAAATACCTCGGACCATAAACTTATTTTTCCAAGGTATACAGGCTTTTCCCTCTGTCAAATTGTGTGTGTACATATACGCGACTTGTATACAGTGAACCTACGTGTATACGTAGCTTGGTCAATGGTGAACCTGTGCATACATTTCTTTCTTCATTCTGTGAAGACTGATATGTAATTCTTTGATGTTCACCTACTATACTGTGATCTTTCATCTGAGTGAGTTTCCATCAAGGACAATACCTGTATCATAATGCCAACAATCTCCCCCTTTGGACTTGATGGCAACAACCACACCAAGTCACTCTCCCCCTTTGACATCAAGGGTAAAGGGTCATGCTCCCCCTGAGTACATATGATGAAGTGTGTTGATTGAGCTCCCATGATCGAGTCAATACTCCTCATGAGCACAAGAAAAGTCTGCATAAAGATGTTCTAAAGAATAATATGACGCGATACATACATCACCAATGACTTATGCATACATCCATCTCCCAACCAAGTGGGGATATACCAAATTTGACTCATCCACCCAACCAAGTGTGGTTATACCAATTGTTTATACATCACAAAAACAAGAAACATTACATCATCCATCCCATGCATAGTGGGGTTACAAATTAGGCCTTTTCATGACCTTTACATTAAAATATATACATGATATATGTAATAGAGACCAAATATCTTAAACAAGACCATGATAGTCATCAACAACTATCATATGATTTGTTCCATCAGCAGCATCTGTCAACAGCATCCAGACTAGCAACCTATATATGTCCATCATTAGTTCCCAAAATATCATCAACCTGTGACAAAGTATGTCGGTATACATCAACTCATCCTCTTGATCTCATCAAGATCAACTTGCTTCATTCTCTAATCATCATAAAGTAAGAACTCATTAGGTACCAAAGACTTCTAGTCATAATGCCAACAATGCTTTATTAGAAGCATACCATGTTCTCCCCTTAAACCTGTTCCACCTATTCACTGTCAGATCTGATCATTGCATATGTCAGTAAGAGATATCAAAGCATCATTATAAATCAGATATACATCAATTTATCAACAACTTTATGAGGACCAAGATATTTCCATATGTTATCAGCAGATTGTAACCATCATCAAACAGAGCAAATAATTGAAAGAACCATAACAGACCCCTTTTTTCTGAGTCTAGCCCACTGCTTTTCTTCAAACCAACATATACGTGACTGTACCCACAGAAACCTGTGTATGTGCGTGACTACGCTTCATGAAACTTGCGTATAATTACCTTTCTCTGAAAAAAAATAGGATTTAACAGCAAGATGATGCATCAACTACTCCCAGCTTTTGTCTGAGATATTAAAATGTCTCTTTGGGCAGTGGTTTAGTGAATATTTCATCAACATGTTCTTTGGAGGGAACAACTCCAATTTGACCTTTTGTTCAAGCACTTGTTCATGTAGAAAATTTTATTTGATGGGTATGTGCTTGGTCTTGGAGTGCATGACTGGATTCTTTGAAATACTGATGGCACTTGTATTATCACATAGAATGGAGATGGGTGGAGTACATGTGATATGAATGTCTTGCAAGGTTTGCATCATCAAAGTACTTGTGTGCAGTAAGATGCAGCAGCCACGTATTCTGCTTCAGCTATAGATAATGCAATTGAACTTTGTTTCTTGTTGAACGAAGACATTAACCTGGAACCCATATAGAATGCACCACTAGTAGTGCTTTTTTTGTCATCAACACTTCCTGCCCAATCCGCATCTGTATAGGCATGAAGTTTAAGATCTGTATCTCTAGGATACCATAAACCAAAGCTCTGTGTTCCTTGAAGATATTTGAAAATCCTTTTGACTTCCTAAAGGTGTGATTCCTTTGAATTTGCTTGGAATCTTCCAACTATTCCTATTGCATGCATGATGTCAGTTCGGGTACCTGTTAGATAAAGCAGACTACCAATCATGGATTTGTAAGTTGGTTAATGTATTGCTGCTAATTCATCATTTGAGCTGAGACTACATCCTATTACCATTAGGGTACATACTGGTTTAGAATCTTCCATGTCGTACTTTTTCAGGATCTATTTGAGATATTTGGTTTGTGAGAGAAAAATACCATCTTTATTTTGTTGAACTTGTAGACCAAGGAAAATAGGTAAGCTCACCAAGCAAGGACATTTCAAATTCTTGCTGCATTACTAAAGCAAAATTCTGACTCATGATTCTTCATTGCTACCCAAAAATGATATCATCAACATAAACAAAAATTATTAGCAATTTACCAGTGTCAATCTTTGTATATAGATTGCTATCTGCTGACCCCTTTGAAAAACCCTTGTTGGTGGAGACATTTATCAAGACAGTAATACCAGGCCCTTGGAGCCTGTTTTTAGACCATAAAAGAGCCTTTCTGAGTTTGCATACAAGTTTGCCATCATTTCCAAAGAATGAATCCTTCTGGTTGTTCAATATAGACTTCTTCTTCTAAGTCTCCATTAAGAAAGGCAAATTTTACATCCATTTGGTATACCTTGAATTTCTGAAAACTAGAAAGAGCAAGAAACATTCATATGGCTTCAAGTCTAGCAACAGGTGCAAAAGTTTCTTCAAAATATATACCTTCTTGTTGAGCATATCCTTTGCAAACAAGTCTGGCCTTGTTTCTAATAACTTCTCCATTTCGTTCAACCTGTTTTTGAATATCCATTTGGTTCCTATGATATTCTTATCATGAGGTCTAGGAACTAATTCCCAAGTATTATTCTTTTCAATTTTCTCAAGTTCTTCATTCATGGCCTTGACCCAACATTCATCTCTGCATGCTTCATTTACATTTTGAGGTTCAATGGAAGATAGTAATGCTAGATAGCTTGAGGCTTCGGTAATAGTTCTTCTTGTCTTCATTCCTGCACCTTCTTCCACTAAAATTTGAGTTTCTATATGATTTTTCTAAACATACTAGGATGAAGTCTTTTCTTCTATCGTTATCTCTTCTTTTGGTGCTTCATTGGTTTCTTCTTCTAAATCAGTGTGATTTGATGTGGCAAAATGATCCTCACCTTCTTCATTGTCATAATCTTCATTTTTTATCTGTTTCGGATTTTTGCAATGCTTCATCAACCACAACATCAATACTTTCAATAATTTTCCCAAGTCTTTTATTATGACATTTATATCCTTTACTTCGGGAAGACTAGCCAAGAAGAATACCTTCATCTTCTCTAAGTTCAAACTTACCAAGTTTTTCATCAATCCTTTTAATGTAACATTTGCTTCCAAAAACTTTGAAGTATTTTACAGTAGGAGTCTTACCATACCAAAGTTCATGTGGAGTTTGAGTATTGTTTTCCCGAACATTTGCTTGGTTGAGAATAGTGATAGCGGCGAATGTAGCTTCACCCCAGAAGGTTGTAGGAGTTCCAGATTCATCTAGCATAGCTCGAGCCATTTGTTGAACAGTTTTGTTCATGCTTTCTACCACTCCATTTTGCTGAGGAGTCCTTGTGGTGGAGAATTGCCTTTTTGTTCCATGTTTTTCACAAAAGTCAAAGAATTCATTCGAGGTAAATTCCCCTCCTCGATCAGATCTGAGGCATTTCATTTTGCGATCTGATTCATTTTCAACCAAAGCTTTGAAGGCTTTGAACTTTTCAAATGCTTCATCTTTATGCTTTAGAAGACATATCCAACACATTTTGGAAAAATCATCAATGAACAATATAAAGTATTCTTCTCCACGAGGTGACTTTTTCCTTGATGGTCCACATAAATCAGTATGAACAAGTTCAAGAGGCTTACTAGCTGACCCTTCCTTTTCGATGAAGTGAGATTTGATTTGCTTACCGATTTGACATGATTTGCATATAGTATTTTTAGGAATGTTGATATCTGGAAGATCACAAATAGCCTAGAATTTGCATGCTTTTCTTATTTTAAAAAAGCTTAGATGTCCCAACCTTTTGTGCCATAGCTAGTTTTCATAATTTTTTCTTAGATAGCATTGTTTTTGTCCTCCCTTGAATTTGTATAAGTTGTTTGGAGTTCTTGTACCTTTGATCATGGTTTCTCCTGTATCAAGCTCACGAAAGACACATCCATTTGATCGAGACACCACTTCATTTCCTTGATCACACATTTGACTCACACTCAAAAGGTTATGCTTTAGACCATCAACATACATAACATTCCCATCTTTAACTTTTTCTTTCAAGAAAACAGAGCCTTTACCTTTTATGACAGCAGGAGTGTCATTCCCAAATGAGATATTCTTTTCCTTTTCTAAGGCATTATATGTGTGTAGTTTTTCTTTATCACATACCATGTGTTTTGAACATCCACTATCAATCTACCACTGGTTTTCTTATCCTTCTGCATATAAGGCTATACCACATCTTTTTGTTTATGGTTCTTTCTTTCTCCATATTTTGGGATTTAATGGAGTTTGCTCCTTTTGAGATATTTGTCGAAATTCAATCCTGCATTCAAATTCTTCATGGCTAAAGTTGTTACAGATTGAGCATTCTATTTCATTTTCAAGAAGAGAAAAGTTATTATAGGAACTTTTCTTGATCCTTGTCACATTCCTTTGATTTTGTGCTTCTCTAGTCATGATGGTCTTGTAAGCAACACATTGAGCAACTTTGTGTCCAAAATTATGACATGAGAAACATTGACCATTGAAGAAGTTCCTGCGATTATCGAATCTATTGATCTGGTGATTGTAGTTTCTATTCATCTTTGAAACAAAATGAGTATGTTTTACCTGAGGTTGGTTGTGACTCCTATTCACCCTTGGAGAAAACTGAGCCTGATTTACCTGGTGATCTGCTCTATGCCTTTGCTGAAGATTGTCATACTGCTCACTGTTCTTTGTTGCATCAAGATAGATTTTAGTGGAGGTTGAAGGCTTCTGTGATTGAGGTGCTTCTTCAGAATATCCAAGACCTATCTTTATCAAAGGAGAACGCTGCACTTGGATAATTTCATTTAAGGTTTATGATCCTTTAGCAAATCTAAGATTGAGAGATTTTGTTTTCTCAGGATCCTTTCTTAGACCCACAATTTCACATTCCAGTTTTTCATTGTGTTTTTCTCTTTCAGCAAGTTGATATGTCAAGGTATCTATAATCATTTTCTTTTCTTCTAAACAGATTTTTAGTTTAGAGATTTCTTCATGAAGTTCATCTTCTTCTAAAGCATCAAAAAATTTATCATTTTCATAAGCCATTAGAAGTCTATAGTCATTACTATTTTCATCTTCATCACTATTTGATAATCCATCACTATCTTCATGAGTATAGTAGCTCTTTTTACTTATACTTTGTTTTCTATTCCATTTTGCAGATTCCTTCCCTTTATCATATTTATCTTTATGAGGACATTTAGCAGCATAATGACCGATTCTACCATAGGCAAAACATTTGAAAGGTAGTTTACCTCTAAATCTTCCGGAATCCCGTTGAAGCTTCTTGACAAAGTTTATTTCGTCTTCTTCTTCTTAAATATGCCCCGATTCATTGAGTTCTTCTTTTCCTTTTGCTAAAGCTTTAAATGCAGCTTCTCTCATATCTGATGGGCCTCCTTTTCTCATCTCAAAGGCAGTTAACATGATGTGAAGTTGTGTCATAGTAATAGTTTGTAAATCTTGTTTTTCTTCTATGGCAGATACTTTTGATTCAAATTTAGCAGACAAGGATCTTAAAACTTTCTCAACTAAGGTAACTTCCTTTATCTCGTCACCCAGATTTTTCATGAAGTTAACAACCTCATCTATTCGTAAGAAGTAACTAGCAATACTTTCATCATTGTGCATCTTAAGAGTTTCATGTTGAATTCTGAGAGTTTGCAGTTTAGTACGCTTTACTTGAGAGTCTCCTTCGCAGCTTAGAACGATTTTGTCCCATATTTATTTGGATGATTTGAGATGCATAACTTTGACAAACTCTAATTGTGATAGACTTCCCAACAATGTATTGACAACCCTAACATTGGTTTCATATTGCTTTTTATCTATCGTATCTGTAGGAATCGCTAATGGAAATGTATATCCTCCTTCCACGATTTCCCAGACATCTGTTCCAACTGATTGAAGGTAGGTTGTGGTTCTTATTTTCCAATAAACAAAGTTGCTCCCATCAAACATTGGCAGTCTGATGGATGCCCCGCTTTCTTGATTACTCATGATGATGGATCTTCCTTCAAGCAATCAAGCTTCTTCTGAAGGACCTACTCTAATACCAATTGTTGGAAATAATACTGGGGGGGGTGAATCAGTATTAGTAACTCAATAATTTTTCATTTCCATAGGCAGATTTGTATACGCTACTTTAGTTAAGTGAACCAGCATCTACACGCAATTGTTATTAAAGAAACCAGCATATATGCAGAGAACTTTTGATTTACCCAATTTATCAAGTATTGAAATTTAACCAGTATGTCAGATATTAATTAGATAGTGCAATAAAAGTAGAATAAAGCATAAGCATCACACATGAACACCAAGATATAAGGTGGAAACCCAATGTGGGTAAAAACCACATGTTGTTGTCGTCTCTATCTTCTTTTAATAATAAGAAAATTCTATTTACAATTTTGTACTGGTGTAGACTTATACCAGTACGCAGGCTTTAACCTGCAGAAGGATGTAACCTTCTCTCGTTTTCCTGCTACTACTGGAAGGGAGCTACAATCCCCTAGTTCTTGTACTAGCTGATATGTTTACTAGTACGTAGGTGCCGACCTACAGAAGGCTACAACCTTCTCTCTTCCTCCAAGGACCACATTTCATAAATTTTCAAACTGGATCCATCAACAACATCATAACTGACATTCAATCATCAAATATATCTGCATCACCCACTCACCTTTTGAATCAACCACAACTGAATCAACTAATCACTTTGACAACCCATCAATCTGATCATTCAAAATACTGTCACCAGAATACAATAACCAGAACCCAACCCGGAACACCGAACTCTGCAACAACAAACAGAAGCAACTAAAACATATTTTATAGTATACGCTACTTCCATTTGTTGAACCTGCATGTATACGCACTTTTCTCAAAGTTGACCAGCGTATACATCTGCAAATATAAATTCAGAGTTTTGCAACTATTCCAGACTTTAATTATACCCAGATCATATCATTTACAAAATAATATATGCATCAGTATTCAGATTTAGAATATACATGAGCAAAAACACATAATGATAGTTCATTTTACACCTTAAGATCTCAATCCATCATTATATCTAATCCCTCATCATCCACTAAGGTTCATCCTTGGTTCAGATCGAGCACTACATCATAACCCAATAACCTGCATACTAGATCTCACATTTCATCAGATATTCGATACTTTCATACCTTGGCCTAATGATCTTCTCCTCCTTTTATAGTTTGTAGGCCTTTCTCAATACCATGGACCAAAACCACTTAGGACCAAATACCTAGGGTCAATACCTTGGACCAATACCATGGATCAAAATACCATGGACCAAATACCTCGGACCAAAAACTTAGTTTTCCAAGGTTTATGCGCTTTTCCCTCTGTGAAATTGCGTGTGTATGTATACGTGACTTGTATACAGTGAACCTATGTGTATATGTAGCTTGGTCAATGGTGAACATGTGTATACATCTCTTTCTTCATTCTGTGAAGATTGATCTGTAATTATTTGTTGTTTACCTGTTATACTGTGATCTTTCATCTGAGTGAGTTGCCATCAAGGACAATACATGTACCATAATTCCAACATTCTTCTAGTGTATCCTCAAGAAAAAAGTGCCAACTTGGGATAACCTGCAGAAAAGAAACAAGCATGGGATGGGATGGTGCTAATTATGCAAAAACTTTGAAGAAAATATTTCTCATTTATTTTTAAGTTGTCATTTTACTTTAAAAACATTGGAGATCTTCTCGAATGCAGTTGGCATCAGACTCAACTGGCATGGTTTTGTGTTGATGGATGCTTGGAAAAAATGGTGGTTAAATTCTAATGATGTTAATTATAGGAGCATACCCCTGATTATTTGTTGAGGGATATGGCTGGCCTGGAACAAACACATTTTTCAGGATCAAGCTTCAGATCCTTATCCTATTGCAATTCAATGTGCCTCCATTTATGAACTGATCCCTCAAAGCACTCCCTCTTTGACCCGTCAGAACATCCGTAAAGAACAAATTCGACCTCATCTTCCATGGGCCTATTTCGATGGTGCTTTGGATGCACAAGATAGATGCGGGGAAAGTATTATCATTCATGTAAATTAAAATAGATCTCTAAAAGTGTCAGTGGGTATTGGTTTAGGTTCAAACAACTTTGCAGTATTGAAAACCCTGAAAATCTTATTGTGTTGGTTAACATAGTTGGGGATTGTCTTAGCACATATTTTTGGTGACTCCCTGAATGTGATAAATTGGACAAACAATGTGCAACGTTTTCAAAATATTACTTTGGTTCCTATTTTAGATGTAATTTCTTTTATAAAATCTAGTTTCGTTGATTTCTTTGTATGAACACAGAAGTGGATTTCCTTTCTAAGAAAGTTTTACAATTGGATTTGGACATCTGGCAGGTTGTCGAGTCGGATCAACCGCCTTTCATATAAGGGCTTGGTCTTTTTGATTATGCACCTTGATTTCTACATATTTTGGTTACTTTTGGGTTGTAATGAACTTCTATTGGACTCTTTACTGTTATGCTATATTGTAAATATTTCCATGATGTTTATGGCTTGTGACAGTGAAAACTTTGATAACTTCTATAAACTATTTTGGCTATGGATGGATTGTTTTCTCTATTGTTCGGAGAGACCCGGTGTTTAGGTTTCAACTTTTAGTACTATTTTATGTTTTTGGTATTGAGTAAGTGATGTTTTTTCCACTTTTCTCAGTATGTTGTGTTTTCACCTACTGCGTATTCTGGAATCAGAGTCTGGTTTATGAATGCTTTAATGCATCTAATATGTAACTTTTTATTTCCTTAATAAAAATTTCAATTATTCCGTTGGAAAAAAATAAAATAAATAAATAAAAAAAAAAAAAAATAATAAAAAAAAAATCATACTTTGGGTCAGTAGAACTCTTGATTTGCTCAAAAAAATGAGATGGGTTGGTTGATTTATATTGAAACATAGTTTATTTTGCTTTTATATTTTCAAAAAGGAGCACATAGAAGTGTTCCTATATATCCATTACATATCACTAATTGGATCATTGACCATAGTGATAGTTATTAGATTTCCAATTTTGGGTAGTTAATCACTAATATGGTGGGGCAATGTGACATACCAAGAGTTCACCTTCAATCCTTGCACAACTACATATTATTGGGTGTTGTGAAAGAGATCTGGTTCATAATGAAACACAATTGGATTAGGATGGTTGTTGGAAGATGGTATGTTACAATTGGCAGAGTAGCGTGACTCTCCATTTTTGCTTACCATATGCCCATAGTATCTTTCTCCTGACAAACTATTGTGATGTTTTTGGATTGGTAGAATATTAGCCTGAATACCCAAACTCAAACTTGAATCATAATCTTGCAATATTAATGCATAAATTTTCAAATGCATGTGCAAAGGTAACATAAATTCAATTAAAAAATCCATTAAAGTAAATTTCAACCTAAAAGTGGTCACGAAATTTAATGCATAAATTTTCAAATGCATGTGCAAAGGTAACATAAATTCAATTAAAAAAACCGAAAATATAAATAAAATATTGACTTATTGCAAATGGGAGGGAGAAATTTGAGAACTTGAGACAATATGGAGTGCATTAGAATTTGAAGGATTGGTTATTTGATATTTATCATTTTTACTTGCATTTGACTCAAATTCTTAAAATAAAGTTTGGGAAGCTTGTAACATTGTAACTTCAATGAGACTTTTCAAAAGCCTTTTTTTTAGTTGATGGTGTAAGTTTAAGAATCATTTGTATAATTTCAAGTAATACAGTCTCCACTCACGTGGTAGTTGAATTATTAGTCATATAATTACAAATGATATCTTTCGTACTTAAACGTGGTATGCATATTTGAAATGATTATACACAACTTGATTAAATAATGATATTGTTTGAGTTTAATTTATCACCGCATTGAAATAATTCTCTTGGAATGGATATTAAAATGGACAGTACTATAACAAATGGAACATCATTCCACCCTATGATCATAATATAATCATTTTGTATGCTGTGGAGTAATGTAATTTATGAGTATACATTTTTAAAAGAAAGTTTGGGATGGATGCAACACTCTAACCTCAAATAGAGTTTGGAATATATATTTTAATTAATTGATGTGATTAATTCACATATTACAAATTCATGCATATGTATAGCCTAAATTCACCTATGTCCTAAATTATGATATGCTTTGATAATAAACCTTCATATAAGAAAACTTCCACAAAGTTCTAATGACAAAGGTTTGCACTTCTATTTCCTTGGAAACCATTTCTTTGGTGCATTTAAGTCAAGCATAACACACATATGTGCTTATGTCTATATGGCACATTGTGATATGAAAAAAACAAACAAACAAAACAAAAACAAAAACAAAAAAAACAAGTGTTGATCATCAATGCATTAAAATATCAAAATGAAAAATGAGCATGAATTTCATTTTGTACGAGTGAGCTTATATAAAAACCCTTAACCCTTATGCCATATGTTTTCCAGTAGTTAGAGGGGAAACTTATGCAAGAGAGATATACCAAAGAAGACTTTGGAGTGGATAGATATTTTTGAAACGTTGAATTTGTAAAAGATCATTGTAGGTCATACAAATTTGCAAAGAAGAAATTTAATATATGTATCTTTATTTTATTCATCTCAAATTTTCCCTAGTTGATTCAAAAGATTCCATAAATTTTGTATTTATTCCTATTATAATTTATAGTGAATTTTCAATAAAGTTGAAGAGTTTGAAAATTACCTTTTGTGTTGCAAACCCTAGTTTTCTTATTGCTTATTTTTTGTTGTATGTTGCTACAAAAACATTAAAGATTTTATTCTCCCTATTATTGGAGAATAATGTTCTTTTATGTAATGCATCTTTATCAGGTTTATGTATTTGTATATGGGACTTTTGGTATTTGTTGAATTGGAACCATTTCATACATTGGATCAAGCATATCCATGTATATATTTGGTCAAGTATATATATGAACTATGTGACTATATGTTGATTCAAGGTTGTCCTTTATGTATTACCAAGTCAATCTTAAAGAAATGTTGATATTGTGATCGCCAACTTTAAGAAGTAATTATAACCAATTAAGAAACTCATATGAGGAAACTTATGACCCTTACTTTTTTTAATGCCCCCTAGAGGCATCACACCTATGGTTAAAGTTCACATCAATTCGACCTAGGTATACCCTCTGTTGTAACATTATTCTGCAGTTTACTTTTATTGTCATAGAAAATGAAAAAGAAAGAAAAATAATATATATATATATATATATATATTATATATTAGAGAGAGGGGAGAAGTTAAGGTATTTAAAGAAAAGAAATATAGATATATATTCAAATTTAAAATAAAAATAGAGTGATGAAAAACCCTTAGAAAAAATCAAAATGTGCGAGCTAGCTCAAATGTCGCATTAGATATTAAATAAATTGAATTTAGTTAGTTTAAATCACAAATTTAAATGCGATTAGTTAATTGTTAATAATTTTTTGGTTGATATGACTTGTTTGTTGTATGTGATATCAATTACATTACAATAAAGCGCCAAGATTGATGGCCCTCGATGACTTTAGCCCCTTTTCCCCTTGACAGTTAATCAAAGGGGGGGGGGGGGTGGGGGGGTGTGGGTCCAAAAAGTGGATTCTCCCCATCCCGCTTTGTGTACATGTCACTCCCTCCTCGATTTCAAATCCCCCTCTGCTTAAACCATTTACTTCTCACCCTCCCTTCGAAATCTGCCTTCCCTCTTTCCCGCCTAAATAATAACTATCAATATCGCTCCCTCTCCCGCCAATCCAATCCCCCTTTTCCAAGTGTTATGTTCACATTCCAACTATTATATTATCATTAATTATCCGTTCCAAGGATACAATTATTGCCAAAATTTATGAGCCCACTCCATTAATGGATATTTTCAATTGTAAATGCTCTCACCCATAAAATAAAAGAAAGCCTTGTTTCGTTGTCCTTTTCTCTACTTTTCTATGATGTTGAGCAATTAAGCCTCCTACTATAACCAAGAATCAAGCCAAATAGCAACCAAACAACTCTTCGGTAATTACAGTCTTTTGTTTCATTTCTTTTCAAAATGTCTTCAAAGGGTAAATCTAAAGTCATAATGGAAAACCCTCTGCTTCCCCCTGTAATTGACCTAGATCACCAGCCCTTAGTCGATCAACATTATAAAAATCTTTGAAACCAATTGTGACTTTTATCTTTGCAAACTCCACAATTAGTTAAAGCAAAAATTTGTTGATCTCAGTGACGAAATGAGTTTTTGGGACTCCTTCCTACCTCAATTAATTTTTCCACAAACCCATCATTTCCCAGATTTTTTCTCATGGTGCCATTTTAGATACATACCCAGTAAAAGATATATTATTACCTAGAATAATGACATCTTGTTCACAATTACCCATAAATCGATATTCCAATTGCTCCAAATCCAAAATTCAGCCTCTCTGCACCTGTTCTTTGCAGACTCCCTCATGGAACTCTACAAAAACCTAACTTTTCCCACAAAACCAGAAATTTTGAGACATTTCTGCCTGAAAATGTCCAATTGCCAAAAGCAAACCCACCTTACCTGTCCTTAATGTTTCTAGAAATGACAAAAAAAATTATTTATATAGTTTCTTGTTTGTTGGGCTATCAAATTGATCAATGGGTTGATGAAGCAATTATAGGTTTTCTATCAGTGTTCTCAGTAGGAGAAAAGCCTTCAGTTATTTTTCATTATAGTGAATTCTTGGCAGAGGTCATCCATGAAAAATTTCTTAAATTTTCTACCAAAGGAGTTTTCAAGCATGCTTTAGTCTTAGTTTACCTGTTCTTATTTCATCAAGCAGATAAATTTCAATTTCCACTACAAAAACTAGATGGATAGGGAAACGAACAGTCTATGATTCATTATATTTCCTTGATAAGGAAGAATACCAATGAATTTGCATTCAATGATTATATCGATCAGTTTTTATACAAAGTTTCATGCCTACTTAATAGTGATGTTGAACTTATAATTGGACTTGAGATTAAGAAAATTCTACATCTCATTGAATAGACAAAGATAGATGATTAGTACCCGTATCAAAACTGCATCGAGATCAGAGTGTATGGATGTGAATTCCCTCCATATAAATTGCCTAAGTTTGTTCCCATAATGATTTTTGCATTAGAGTATATCAGGAAAATGATAAACATGGATGAGCTACACTTTGTGTCATCCAAAAAAAAAATCTCAGTTTAACATCAAAACATAGGTTGGACCTTTCATTTGTGATGCTAGAACAGCAGCAAAGGAAGTAGATCTCCTCCTTAAACAAATGAAATTTAAACTCAGTTTTACTTGTTCATATAGACTTGAAATTGAGCAATATATGAATCAAGATGAATGGCAAGAAAATACATTACAAGAAGCAGAGGAACGAGTACTTTCTTCTACAGCATCACAGACTCCAATGCCACAGGAAAAGTAGGATAAAAGACCAAGGGAAAGTGTTTCCTCTCTAGACTCATTAATTCAACAGAAAGAATTTCAAATATACAAAAGAGGTAGAAAATCAATCCAGAATAAGAGTCTTTGTAGGAAGAAAATACACAGAATACAATTCTTAACTGGTCCTTATGCTACTACTTTCCCTCGAAATGGAGAAATCTTTATAGGATCAACAACATCTTCAGCTTCTCAAGAGCCATTGGAAACATCTCAATCAGGAGAATTAGTCAATGATCAAGCTGAACCAAGTATATTTGCAAGATATAAGGAAATCAAAAAGAAGAATGAAATCTTAAAAGATACAACCTATTCTTAGTTCTGGAAGCAAATAGCATCATCACATCACATACTTCTCTCTACTTTTGATACTGAGAAAGGAAAAATGCAAATAGATTTCCTAGAACTTGAAGTTCATTTTCCTAAGATTGCAGATGACTACGAAAAGTCCATTTTCTCTTTTAACAATTATCAAATTCATCCTATTGATCAAATGTATTTGCACAAACAGACAAGTGAAAGGTTGTATTTTACTCTGAAAAATTCAACAATGGCAGCGTCCAAACTCCAGGCTTCAGTTAACAATATCCAATCTCAATTAAAATTAGAAAAAGTATCTTCTTTGGAAAAATACACCAAGATAAATTCTTTAGAGGATTTGGTGATTAAACTAGGATATGATCCCAGTAATGTAAAAGATGTTGAGGAGATAATTAAAAGATTTTGTTTGTTGCAGCATTAAAGAATAAACTCAAACTTCCATCTACTGAAGATCCACAAACAAACGAAGTTAGTCAACTGGAAAAGGAAAAAGAAGATATGTTCAAAATCACCATTGAACAAAATGGCCAGATTAAGGAAATGGATATTGAAATAGAAAAAATGATAAAAGTGAAAGAACAACAATCAACTCAATTAGCAGTTATTCCTCTAACAGTTGTTCCAACCACAGGTACATCAACAGCAGGGGCTTCGACTTCAACATCTACTACAACAAGGGAGACATACTCTATAGATACATCAACTGAATTAATCAGAGCTATGGAAGATTTATTTATCAGAGGGCAGGATATTGAAAAACTGAAATCTCAGCATAATAATCTCCAAGAGAAAAAATTAAAAATTGATAATGTGTATTTGTCAAAGCTTCAAAAAACTCATAGATTGACTCAGAGGATTAAATTTATAGAAAATGAATCTGCAATGGCGTGACATACAAATGCACAAGCAAAGGAAAACCTCTGGGTAGAGATTAATGAAGCCATGACAAAAATTTTGCCTTCAATTAAAATTATTTTCGAGCAAGAAGAGTTGGTGCATAAATCAAAAGAAGTCATAGAAGATGTAAAGGAGGGTTTGGGACAGAAACCAGGTGAAGTTATTGCCTTAATAAGAATTTTAAATTCAAAGACAAAATAAGAACTGGAAAAATATGAGATTGCAAATAAAACTGAGACAATTCTTGAGGTAAGAAGAGTTCTTACTAAAAGAAATTTAATGTTACAGTTAGAGAATAATTGTCATAATATGCATGCCAACATTCAAAAATGCCACAGAAAGTTCAATAGGTTGCATCAAAAAGGGCTTTCAGGTTTAAAGGAGATGGGAGATAAATTAGTTCAACTGGATGATTATCAAAAAAAGTTATATTCCATAGCAAGAGATAAATCCAAATTTTCCACCATAAAGGGAACTATTACAGGGAAGGATTTCATGGAAGGTTTGAATTTCGACTTATTTATCAAACATGAAATAAAACATTTGTTTATAGTCAAACCCACTTTCCAAAAATATACTGAAGTGGATGAAATTTATAGAAATTTAATCAAATTTTCCATCCCAGATGAAGAAAGATGGGATACATTATGTCAGCTTCTTGAGTAAACATGTATTAATCTTCAGCAAAAAAGCAATAGCCTTTTCAATCCAAGTCATCATTAGAATCCTTGAAATCAATGCCAAAAAGCGTCAACAGTTTAATTTTCCTATTTTTTGTACTATTTTTGTAAACAGTTTTTTAAATATTTTGTAAAGAATTATTGATATTTTAATAAATATATTTTCAGGAAAATTGTATAAATACTTCATATATCGAAGTAAAAAAGGTTGAACCTTTGGGATAAGCTATCAAGCATAAACGTATTCATCTGAAGTTCTCTGATTTTAATGAAAGGATTTTGAATTTGCCTCAGTGAGTTATTCGTTGTTATTTCATTTCATATTGTAAATTTATGCATATTTTTAATTTGAATCAAGAAATTCGAGTAAGATAAGTTTGAGTATCAACCTGTCTGAAATCCCCTATGAAGTTATAATATATTACAGAGATTAGTTTATTACACTGTTTCTCTGAAATAACTCCTCTACATCTTTAGATTCTCACTTCTTCATCAATTAAAATATATTTTTTTTGGGTTGTAAACATTGGATACCTGCATCTTTTTCATATGGTTAACTAAATAATCTGTCTAATTTTTTATAGACCATAGACTCTTTGATTTCTGCCTTACACGTCTCTTTTAAACCAAATTTTTGTCAAGAGGTGGAGAAGCAACTGTTTTGTTATATCATGATTAATTAAGATTCAGCATTTGTTTTGAATTAGTTTAGAACATTGGTCATCTAAACATTTTTAAAAACTAACAAAATATTTTAGATGCTCTCACATAATTCCTAACCTAGAATTATATTCGCAGGTACAACACCCTCAATTCTAAACTTCAAATATCAAGTTATTTGATTATGAAAACTTATATTGATTTAGATTAAACTATATAGAGCCATGGTTACAATTTTGTGATATGTGATTATATTACATTAGATTCAAGCCCAAATTTTATTAATATATTCCTTTCAAAAGCTTAATCAAATTTTATCTACAATTTACCATACTCATTTTATCAATGGGGTAGCTAGAAAGGAGTGGTGCATCCTACTATCATCATTATTGATTGGATGCAGTGTGAAATATGCTTGTTATTCACCCCTTCCCTCTTTATTTTTGCTTTAAAACCCACAAATAGAATCTCTTTTTAGGGGAGATGCTCCACAATTCTAATTTTACATGCCTTAACAAAAAATATCCATTGCTAAATTCAATATTCATAACACGTGTGCATCTTGTAATTGTTTTGACATAAATATTGAATTGTTCAGGGTAACTTTCCCTTAGGATCTTATGCTTCACTAGGGTTAGAATAAATAAACAAGTTTTTCAACAATGATATTCATTTATTTGTTGTGCATGGACCAGTAGTTGTTATAATATTGGTCCCACACAGCCATCAAAACATGACAAAAAAACATTCATAATTAAAACATAAATATATAATATTAAGTTATATAAGTTATTCAAATATGTCCAAAATGGGCCCATATATTGATTGGGCTTACAACTGCCCAACCCTAGCCTTTATTATCACAACTTGGAAAGACATCCTATCCTAAGTACCTCTAGATCTGATTTAGAAGACAAGATAAAATTAACAAGCAAAACTTCCATCCCATACTATCCAACTTGACACATATCACATCAGACCAACCCCAATAAATATAAATTGGAGTAGTTATGACCAAATTTCATTGCTACCTGCACAAGAACAGAGAATGTATGTATATATGTTCATCAATGCAATCTACTCAAAGCAATAAATGACACCGACACACAAGATTTAGGAATTAAACACGGGATTTGGGAATTAAACACAAGAACACGCAAAGGAAAGCATAAGGATCAACCATAAGAGTTTATGAGCCATTGGATGACATCCAAATCAATCCACAGCACACATTGAATTTGGAAAAAAAAAATACATGTCAATCCTCCCTTCCAATCAAATTCAACAACAAAAATCTATAAAACCATCTCACAATTGTTTCATAAACTTTCATTCTACTCATCTACAGTTGGATTCACTCCATCAGATACTATGCAGATTGTAATCAGGTTTGAATAATTCAAGTATTTTATTTCTATTTTTTTAAATCTTCCATTAATTTACAATATAAGCTTCACTTTGTTTCCTTCATTTCTTTATGTTTTTTAATCTTCCAAATCTTCTTTTAATTTACCATATGAAAAAAAATGTGTGTGTAATTTATCTTCTGACTGTGAAATTGCAGACAAAAAACCATAGCATTTGAATCAACGGAGAACAAATTAATCATGCCAACATGCAATTTAGCTTCTATGTGTGAAATTCGGCTTCTGTGTGTGAAATTTCAGAGAAAAAACATAGCATTTGAGTCAACATAGACAAAAAATTAAGCATGCCAAACAAAGACAAATACCAGAGCATCTGAGTCACAACACATAGGCCTGATCATTCCTTAATCACAGCAACTAAGTCATAGCACATAGGCCTTATCATTCCTTAATCGCAGTGATTTTGCAGGTTGTATGCAATAATTGTCATGCCTCTAAGAAAAGATGAATAAATTTGTTTCAAAATTGCTTGGAAGTTTCTAGTCTATTTTTAAAGGAAACTATAGTATGTTATTTTTTAGTTAGTTGAGACACAAATAATGAACACAAGGTATTTATAGTGGAGGACATCAAGACTAAAACATCCTTGACATGCCTATAGGAGCTAAGTCTATAAGTTTGTGCATGTTAACATAATGAAACGATGTTAAGGAAGGGGAACAAGAGATTTCAATGCAAAGCTAGCTCATCCAAGTGATAGTTTAAGAAATGATTTGAGTAGGATGATGAGATCATGTGCCACTATGGGAAATTCATGGCTCATTCTCTTTAAAACCTACACCATCACTAAAGATGTAGGTTCATTCTCTTTATGCAACAAATGTATGCACTTCATCCTCTATCAAATTATACCTTCTCTACAAGCGCCACAACACATCACTAGACAAATGTCATGAGAATGTTTGTCAACTTCCACTATAGATTCTATATGGAAAGAAAAGATGGGTTTTCTTGGCAAATCTTGGTGGAGTGGGTTTAAAAAAAAGGCATCCAAACCTTGCCTTATGAATAGTGGAGGGTCTTGACAAAGATAGGGCTTTAAATTTAAGCCCTGCAATTGTGTCTAAGTTTTATGACACCCTTTCCCATGCATATGAGAAATACTCTTATGCCCCAAACCATATCTGTAATTGTGAAGAAATAGGCTTACATGCTGGAAATAATTGTGGCATGCAGGTAATTGCCAAGAGAAGGAGCGGAAATGTGCCAAAAAAATTTCCTAGGAGCAAGGAGTGGATCGCTATACTTTGTTGTGTCAATGCAACTAGTTCTTCAATCCCAGGTTTTTATTTATTCAAAGGAAAAACACAACTTAAAAACTATATACATAATTGTGAACCAAGTGCATGCATGGTTGCACATCCCCATGCATGGATGACAAAGGAACTCTTCCTAAATTGGATTTTTCACTTCATTTCATCTATGTCAGGTGGTTTCTCGCCTGAAAATACACACCTACTACCATGGAAGCCACATGGTTGTGTAGACAATCGTGGGGGCCAACCATTTGGGCATTGAACTATTAAAACTGCCAGCTCATACCACTCACAGATTGCAACCCCTTGATGTCAGCGTGTTTGGTGCTTTCAATAACTATTTTAGGGTAAAGCGAGCTTCATGGATGGAAAATAATCTAGGGGTGAAGGTAAAAAAAATTGAGCTAGCTTGGATTGCAAGTAAATCATTGAAAAGGGCTCTAATGCCTTCTAATATCAAGGTCGAATTTAGGAGGACTGGAATTTGACCATTGAATGTTGATGCTATTATTAATGATACTAGTTTCATCTAGGCATTTTTTGTGGAAGGCCAGGAATCAGAGGACTTACATGACCAGGTTGATGCCCAAGAAGATGTGGATTGGCAGGAAGATGTTATTGTCGCTAAAGGTATGATATCCCTTTCTCAAGGGAACTTCTATGATGATGAACATGTATGAGAACTTCTATGATGATGAATATGTATGTGAGACACAATTCAGTAATGAACCAATTGTCAATAACATGGAGGCTTCCATACCCACTAAAGCACCTACTAATTTTGCACGTGATATTCCAAATGAGGCAGTTGATCATGAAAATAGCAATTCAAATGTGGTTTCAAATGAGAATGTAACAAGAATCAACAATGACCAATTGAGCATGCCAACCCAAGTAACCCCACCATCATGGTTGGAAGAGGCCATGATTAATAACAACAAACATAATGTGTCATCCACCAATGATGAAAGCATGGCAATGCCTTCTCAACCAATAGAGTTGAGCACTGAACTTGTTCATTATTTTGTGGACAATGGATCACTGGAAAAAGATTATATTCATAATGAAGTACTAAATGAGGAAAACAATGGGGTTCAATTAGGTTCCCATGAGGTTGAAAGGAAAGTGTCAAGCCATGAGGAGAATGTGACAACAAACCAAGCAATACTTGGTAGGTTCCTAAAGCTACCAGTAGAGAGAGTGAAGGCCTCATAAATGTATTCAGCAACATACTATCTTTGGTTAGATAGGAGTTCATAGTTACTCAGCTTTGAAGAATATATGAGCCTAATGTTCAAGTTTGAGCATAGAAAATTTGAAATCTAGGAATCTAAACAAAGAAAGGAGTTGTCCAAGGAAAAGAGAGATTCAAGGATTGCAGTAGCAGCTCAAGAAAAGGTAAGGCTTGAAAGACAAAAAACAAGGGAAGAGAAGGAACATCAAAAATAGTTGGCAAGGCAAGAGAGGGAGGCAAGAAAGGCTCAACGAGTGTTGGAAAAGGAAGGGGTGACAAAAAGGGAAGAGTATGGTGCAAGTCAGTTGGAGGAAAACAGGATGATGTCCAACATTTTTTACCACATTGCATATCATAAACCATCATACCAAGACCTGATTAACATCGAAGTCCCCCACTATCATCCATGGGTTAACCTACCCCCTATACACCTACTAGTGCAGGGGTAAATCCTATGTATTATAGGTCACCTCCAGTTAGTGTTGGGGTTAGTAGCGCAAGAGGACAATTTGGCTATTCAATCCCTCCATGGTTACAAGTAAACTGGACTCAAGCATATGGTAGAAACTTGGCTCAGGCAGGAACTTCAACAAGTTGGGCAATTCAGACAATGGAGGCCATCAAGCATAGGGGTGGTATGAGTTTTTTGTTTGTAACCAAATTGCAATCTATATGAAGTTACCATCCCTTTTTGGTATGTTACAATGTAAGTTCCAATGTGTATTTGGATAAATATGAAATTCATTGAAACCCAAAATAAGAAAAAATCATAACTTTACTCAAGAGATTAGAAATCGCCATATCAATTTTTTCGTATGTTTGAGAATGTCTTAAGAGTGAATAAAGTGCACAAATGCATTCTTCTTATGAATTAAGACTAATTAAAAGCATCATATGATTCCTGAGATGCCATGATCTTTGTGCCAATATATCATATCATACATTAAATGTGATATGATATCAAAATTATGAAACATCAACTTAACATGAAAATATTGAAAAAATGTAAAGATTCAAAGTGGCTTAACAAAAGACTTAAAATCCAATCTTTTCTACAAATGTTGAGATTTCCTAATGTACTCAAATCGATTCATAGATCTCTTTTATCAATCAAATTTTAATCTCCATGATCCCCATGGAAAATAAACATTCAAGTATAAAACAACGATCTTATATGAAGCATAACCATTCATAAAAACGAAAACATGCAAAAGCTAAAAATCTTGTTCAAGAGATTTAGATCACCATATGTTGCAGCTTTCGGTATCATTTTGAATCTCGTACAAGTGGAAAAAAGTGCATGAAATCATTCCTTTAGTCTTAGTCTCCAAAATAACTTCCATATAAAATTAAGACTAATTGAAGGCAGCACTCTAATCAAAGGTAGCACATAACACCCAAAATGTTGTGATCCTTATGCCAATGTATCATATCAAAGATAAAATGTGATGTAAATCAAACCTCTGAAATATCCAACTTAACATGAATATATTGAATAAAGTGTAAAAATTCAATGTGATTTATCAAAGGACTTCATATCCAATCCTTTCTCAGAACTTGAGATGGCTTTAAGTTCTCCAAATCAATTCCAATATCTCTTTTGTCACTTGAATTATAATCTCAATTATATTAGGGGAAATATCTAACTCAACATGAATATATTGAATAAATTGTAAAAAATTAATGTGGTTGAACAAAGGACTTCATATCCAATCCTTTATGAGAACTTGAGATGGATTTAAATACTCCAATTCAATCCTGAGATCTCATTTGTCACTAGAATTCTAATCTCGATGATCTTAGGGTCCAATGCAATTATCCTAGGGGAAATATCTAATTCAACATGAATATATTTAATAAACTCAAAAAATAAATGTGGTTTAACAAAGGAATTCATATCCAATCCTTTCTGAGAACTTGAGATGGTTTTAAGTACTCCAAGTCAATTATGAGATCTCATTTGTCACTAGAATTCTAATCTCAATTATCCTATGGGCCAATGCAATGATCCTAAGGGAAATATATAACTCAACATGAATATATTGAATAAACTATAAAAATTCAATATGGTTTAACAAAAGACTTCATATCCAATACTTTCTGAGAACTTGAGATATCTTTAGATACTCCAAATCAATTATGACATCTCTTTTGTCACTCTAATTCTAATCTCAATGATCCTAGGGGAAAATGTAGTGATTCTAGGGGCAATATAGTGATAGCAAATGTTATCCACCACTAAAAAATGCCATGATTGGAATGATCCACCACACAAAAATACCATGGTTGATGGATTCGTATAAACTAGAATGTGTTAAACCCCATCTGGAGAAGCCATAGTTGCTACAAATCCACCATGAGACAATGAAATTACAACTCTAGAAGCTACAATAACCCCAAAAGAAACTACAATTATGAGAGTTGTAGTTGTAGAATACAATGTTGCAACTCAAGTATCCACATAATACCCTGGTGTTCCGACTGAATAAGAAATGATCAAGGTCTAAAGGGAGATGAAGGTAGCCATGATATCAATGTGAATTCATAGCAATTAAACCCCTAAGAAAGAGACCGTCCACATGATGCATACAAAAAATCCATGTTGAGAGTGCCAAGGCTCAAGATTTTGTACACAAATACAGTAATCAGAAAGAAATTGTCTCCAATAATAAATAGTCAAGGTTTTCATTACAAATCTAAATAGAGATGAAGGTAGCCATGAGATCAATTTGAATTCATAGAAATTAAACCCCTAATAAAGAGACGGTCCATATGATGCATACAAAAAATTCATGCTAAGCATGTCAAGGCTCAATATTCTATACACAGGGACAGTAATCAGAAAGAAATTGTCTCCAATAAGAAATACTCAAGGTTTTCATTGTAACTCTAAAGAGAGATGAAGGTAGCCATTATAACAATGTTAGGTCCCTATAATACTATTGATTCCCCCATTACTATTTTCATTGTATCCTTTATTGTTGTTAGTGTGCCCCATAGAAACCCACTATTGTTATTGTTGTGCCCTTATGTTATTACTGTTAGGTCATCTTGATTATATTTACCCCTTAGACTCCTATATATAGAAGGGAGGTTTAGTCATTTGTATCATTTGTGTAATGTAAAGGAGGTTTCCCCCTCGAAGAGGTTGAATTCTAAGGCGTTGATCTATCTTTTCTATCTTTTTGTGAGCTAGTTTCCTTACATTTGGCATTAGAGCTTTGGAATCTAGGGTTTCGCTACTCCAAACAAGCCATCATGGCATTTTCGCTATAACTTTGTTTTTGCGATGTTTTAGAAGCTAAAAGAACCATTTGAGCCGAAATCATTCTAAACTTTGGGTCTGAATTTCAGACTTGTGTCGCTATATTTTCGGAGATATGATCTAAGGAAGTTAGGGTTTTTGCAGACTCCCAAATTACATTCCAAACAAGTGACCTGGGGAAACTTATCATAACTTTTGTTCTGAGCATTAGATTTAAATTTCGTCAGAATTTTCATAAAGAAGATGGCTTGCAGGTTTTTTGTATATCATTTTTAGGTACTAAGGTTGAAACAGTGACACGTGGTACTTCATACAAGTTCACTCTACTGAACTAGTCTATAATTAGGCCACCGTGGGAGATTTGACATAACTCTTCCTTGGAGAATCCAATATTGATCAGACTTGTGAGGTTATAAAGACGACTCAAAGGGCTATTGCAGCACGTGATTACAGATATTCAAGATTCGTAGTTACAGAGATACAACAAAGTCAATATCGAGCTCTTACAAAGTGAAAAAAGGTGTGTAGTTTTTTTTTTTTTTTTTTTTTGCATTAGATTGGTTTGAAAA
The DNA here is from genome assembly GCA_000404065.3 of Pinus taeda. Lineage (NCBI taxonomy): Eukaryota > Viridiplantae > Streptophyta > Pinopsida > Pinales > Pinaceae > Pinus > Pinus taeda. The sequence goes on from APFE030916286.1 coordinate 44,096, forward strand.
ATTAGTTTGAAGTAATTCAAAGGGAATATTGAAGAATTATTAGCATTAATTTATTCCTCGAAGAAAGAAAATGGAAACACCTAGTAATAAACCTAAAAGCTCTAGCATGACTCGTGAAGAAGAGAAAGAAATGCAACATGATATATCAAAATTACAAGACCAAGTACAACAAATTTCACTATCACAAAAGGTAACTGAAGACAATATGAATGGCGTGGAAGCTAATATGAATGGAATGCAAGTTAAGATGGGTGGCATGGATGCTGAGATGAATGGAATGGACACTAAGATGGAAGAATTGAAGATAAATTTGAATAAGTTGCTACAAGAAATGGTTATTGATGGTGAAAGGCTAGTAAAGGAAACTCATGATGAGAACAAAAGAAATTTTAATCATGATTTCATAGACTCTAATGTTGGATTGAAGACCCGCCATGTTCCAAAAATTGATATGAGGAAGTTTGATGGCAAGGATCCCAGAATATCGATACTACAAATGGAGCAATTTTTCGATCTCCATAATGTGAAAAACACACAAAAGGTACATATTGCAACTTTATATTTGGAACCAAATTAGTTTGTATGGTATCGATGGGTTTGCTCTCATAAACAAATTGTCACTTGGGCAATTTTTACGGAAGAAGTGATAGCACATTATGAGGATACAAAAAGCAACGCATTTTTTAGCCAATTGATAAATCTCAAACAAAAGGGTTCAATGATGGAGCACATTGAGTAATTCCAAAAATTGAACATAAGGGTAAAATATATTCCAGAGGAGCATAGGATTGATGTGTTCATAGGGACTTTAAAGGATAATATCCAACATGAGGTTCACCTTTGGGAACCTGATCCATTAGAGAAGGCATTCTGGTTAGCAAGAAAAATGGAAAGTAAAATTATGGCAACCAAGAAGCCTACCACTCACAACCATAAAGATGGAAATTTTGTTGCCCTAGCCTTCCATAACCTACAAGGTTGACACCACAACAATTGGAAGAAAAAAGAGCAAAAGGGGTTTGTTACAGTTGTGATAGCAAATACACTAAAGGTCATAAGTGTGCTGAGAAGAAATTATTCTATATAGATTGTGAAGAGGAGGAAGAAAAGGAACAAGAAATGTCAAAAGAAGAGGATATACTCCAGAAACAAACCCTAGATAAAGAATAAATGAATCTGACCATAACTTGTAATGCATTGACTAGAATTACCAATCCTCAAACTATCAAGATAGAAGGACATATCAAGAAGAAAAAGGTAATAGTGTTGATTGATTCAGGAAGTACCCACAATTTTATTCATTGTAAG
>APFE030916286.1:45550-132116 GCA_000404065.3 Pinus taeda
TGAAGAAAGATGCATTTTCATGGACTCCAAAAGCAACAAATGCCTTCGAACATCTTAAAGAGGCAATGTGCCAAGCATCGGTCTTATCTACACCAGACTTCACAAAAACCTTTATCGTGGAATGTGATGCTTCAGGAAATGGAATTGGTGCTATTCTAATGCAAAATGAAAGACCCATTTCTTTTGAAAGTCATCCAATCAAGGGAAAGTTTTTACACAAAGCTATTTTTGAGAAGGAAATGTTGGCAATACTCCATACACTTAAGAAATGGAAACCCTACCTAATAGGAAGACACTTCAAGGTAAAAATGGATCATGATAGCCTTAAATACTTTTTAGAAGATTATCCTCTGAAGAGCAACAAAAGTGGATCACAAAGATGTTGGGTTATGACTTTGAAATCATCTACAAAAAACGGAAGCAAAATGTGGTGGCAGATGCACTCTGAAGAAAGGATGAGGATGTGGAAACATTGTTGTGCCATTTTTATTATCCAACCAAATAGGATAAAGGATGCAAGGGAGGAATGGAAGAATGACGAAGAAGTGTGGGCACTTATTTGAAAGCTATAACAAGATTCTAGTACGTCTGATACATTTAGTTGGAAAAATGATTCGTTATGGTAGAAAGATCACTTGTACCTCTGTAAGAATTCCCAGCTAAAACAAAAGATTCTTATGGAATTGCACACTTCTCCCTTAGGAGGGCACTCGGGATTTTTAGAAACTTACCACAGGGTTAAGAAGGAATTTTTTTGGGATGGCCTTAAATCGGATATTCAAAAGTTTGTGGCTGAATGTTTGGTTTGGTTACAACCTTTATCCATTCCAAGCCAAGGATGGGAGGAGGTTTCAATGGATTTTATCACAGGTTTACCCAAGTCCAAAGGAAAGAGTGTCATCATGGTGGTAGTTGACAAACTTACCAAGTATGCACACTTTTGTGCATTATCGCATCCATTTAAATCCAGTACAGTTTCTATTGCATTTATGGAAACAATTCAAAAGCTACTTGTAAACCCAAAGATTATTGTAAGTGACAAAGATCCCATTTTCACTGGAAATTTTTGGACAAAATTATTTTCTTGTCTTGGCACTCAATTAGCTTATAGCTCGTCTTATCATCCTCAATTTGATGGGCAAACTGAGATAGTAAACAAAGGTTTGGAAGTATGTCTTCGTTGCTTTGTATCTAATAAACAAACACAATGGGTAGAATGGTTGCCTCTGGCTTAATGATGGTATAACACTTCCTTCCATACTGCAGCAAAAATGACCCCATTTATGGCACTTTATGAATATCATCCAGCATCCATCACATCATATTTAAGAGAGAATTCTAAGGTTCAAGCAGTGGAACATCAAATCAAGCATCAACAACAAGTTCTCCAACTCTTAAAGGATAACCTCAAGTTGGCGCAGAATAGAATGAAACAACATGCAGATCAACATCGCAGCGAAAGAAGTTTTGATGTAGGTGACTGGGTATTCCTACGGCTACAACCATATAAACAAATGTCCCTCAAGAAAGCTAAAAAGGATAATAAATTATCACCAAAGTATTGTGGTTCGTACAAGGTGTTGCAAAAAATTGGTACTATGGCATAAAAATTGGAGCTTCATGCAGCTTCCCGAGTGCACCTAGTTTTCCATGTTTCATGTTTAAAGAAGGTTATAGGTGACAAGCTCCCAGTTCAAACAATATTTCCAGAACTTGAAGAGGAAGGGAAAATCATATTGGAACTAGAAGCAGTCATAGAAACAAGAACTCGACAACTACGAAATTGATCAATTTTGGAGTATCTCATCAAGTGGAAGAACTTATCTACTGAAGATTCCACATGGGAGGATGATAATTTTACACAAAAGCATCCAGAAATACTCAAGCGTTCAGGACAACGCTTTTCAGAAGGAGAGGGGCATGTCAGATCTCTATAATACTAGTGATTCCCCCATTACTATTGTCATTGTATCCCTTATTGTTATTATTGTGCCCCTATTGTCCCCATATTGTTATTAGTGTGCCCCTATTGTCCCCATATTTTTATTAGTGTGCCCCATAGAAACCCACTATTGTTATTGTTGTGCCCTTATGTTATTACTGTTAGGTGAGCTTGATTATATTGTGACCCCTTAGACTCCTATATATAGAAAGGAGGTTTACTCATTTGTATCATCCAAGAATTGTTCATTTGTGTAATGTAAAGGAGGTTGCCCCCTCGAAGAGGCTAAATTCTAAGGTATTGATATATCTTTTCTGTCTTTTTGTGAGTTGGTTTCCTAACAAACAATGTGAATTCATAACAAATAAACCCGATCAGTTATACAAACAAATCTGAGAAGACTTAAGTTATAATAATCAGTCGCAACAAACAATTATAATAATCAAATATAATAATTTGCAAATTGTTTGTAATAATAACCAATTGCATAATAATTTGTTTGTAATAATAATCAGTTATACAAACAAATCTCATGAGACTTCAGTCATAATAATTTGTTTGAATTTCAAGAGACTGTTATACAAACAAATTTTTATGCAGAGACTAGCTCGAGCAACTCAATGGAATATGCAAAGACTGTTATACAAACTAATTATTATGGTACTAAAACCTCGATTTTTTTTCAACCTAAGCCACAGAAGCCATGAATAAAAGCCACATATACTCCATACATTCACATAAGGCAAAAAAGCCACCGAAAAACCCAACCAGTGCATAAACCCAATTTTTTTTCAACCTAAGCCACAGATACTCCATACATTCATAGAAGGCAAACAAGCCACCGAAAAACCCAACTAGTGCAAAAACCCCATTTTTTTTCAATATAAGCCACAGAAGCCATGAATTTAAGTCACAAATACTCCATACATTCGCAGAAGGCAAACAAGCCACCGGAAAATCCAACCATTGCAAAATCCCCAAAAAAAATTCAACCTAAGCCACCAATTAAGCCACAGAAACTCCATACATTCACAGAAGGCAAACAAACCACCGAAAAGCCCAACCAGTGCATAAACCCCAATTTTTTTTCAACCTAAGACACAAATTGAAGCCACATATACTACATACATTCGCAAAAGGCAAACAAGCCATTGAAAAATCAAACCAGTGCAAAAACCCAAAAAAAAAAATCAACCTAAGCCACAAAAGCCACCAATTAAGCCACATATACTCCATACATTCACAAAAGGAAAACAAGTCACCGAAAAACCCAATCAATGTATAAACCCCAAACTTTTTTTCCAACCTAAGCCACATAAGTCACCAACTAAGCCATGAATTGAAGCCACAGATACTCCATAGATTCACAGAAGGCAAACAAGCCACCGAAAAACCCAACTAGTGCAAAAACCCCAATTTTTTTTCAACCTAAGCCACAGAAGCCACCAATTGAAGTCACGGATACTCCATACATTCACAAAAGAAAAACAAGCCACTGGAAAACCCAACCAATGCAAAACCCCAAAAAAAAAATTCAACCTAAGCCACAAAAGCCACCAATTAATCCACAGATACTCCATAAATTCACAGAAGGCAAACAAGCCACCGAAAAACCAAACCAGTGCATAGAACCCAATTTTTTTTCCAACCTAAGCCACAAAAGCCATGAATTGGAGCCACACATACTCCATACATTCACAGAAGGCAAACAAGCCACCGAAAAACCCAACCAATGCAAAAACCCCAATTTTTTGTCAACCTAAGCCACAAAAGCCACGAATTTAAGTCACAAATACTCCATACATTCACAGAAGGCAAACAAGCCACCGGAAAACCCAACCAATAAAAAACCCCAAAAAATAAATCAAACTAAGCGACAAAAGCCACCAATTAAGCCATAGATACTCCATACATTCACAGAAGGCAAACAAGCCACCGAAAAACCCAACCAGTGCATAAACCCCAATTATTTTCAACCTAAGCCACAAATGCCACCAATTAGGCCACGGATACTACATACATTCGAAAAAGACAAACAAGCCACCGAAAAATCAAACTAGTGCAAAAAAACCCAAAAAAAAATTCAACCTAAGCCACAGAAGCCACTAATTAAGCCACGGATACTCCATACATTCACAGAAGGAAAACAAGCCACCGAAAAACCCAACCAGTGTATAAACCCCAAACTTTTTTTCCAACCTAAGCCACAAAAGCCACCAACTAAGCCACGAATTGAAGCCACAGATACTCCATACATTCACAGAAGGCAAACAAGCCACCAAAAAACCCAACCAGTGTAAAAACCCCAATTGTTTTTTAATCTAAGCCATGGAAGCCAGCAATTAATCCACGGATACTCCATACATTCACAGAAGGAAAACAAGCCATCGAAAAACCTAATCAGTGTATAAGCCCCAAAAAAATTTGCCAACCTAAGCCACATAAGCCACCAATTAAGCCATGAATTGAAGCTGAAAATACTCCATACATTCATAGAAGGCAAACAAGCCACTAAAAAACCCAACTAGTGCAAAAACAGAAGCCACGAATTAAAGCCACATATAATCCATATATTCACAGAAGGCAAACAAGCCACCAAAAAATCCAACTAGTGCATAAAACCCAAAAAAAAAATAAACTAAGCCACAAAAGCCATGAATTGAAGCCATAGATACTCCAAAGAAGGCACAAAAAGCTAGAGATTAACACAAAGAAGACGAATGGTATGAATAATGAGCAAATAGATGTGTTTACAAACACAATTGTAGGCATGGTTGGTAGGATAAAAAATCCTACCAGGGAATGATGACACCAAGCTCCAAACGTTTGTTGCAGCGAGTCCACAATGGTGTCTAGTGTCAAGTCAAATAGGGTTGAGCGAGCGAGAGACTGTGAACAAACATCCATCTAAAACCCAACCACATTCGACGACATAAAACCCTGTAGCAACATGATGCCACGCAAGGGCCGAAACCCTTTTTTGTGCCCACACCCACCTCTGCGACCGAACAACACACCACAGCATTCGAACAACACAATGCAACAGTCGAACAAGACACCATAACAACCTATAAACCCTCCTTCACCTCACCATTAACCACAATTCACACAACTATAGGCAGCGCTCACAAACAACTACGAATAGAGCAGAACAAGCCATTTTTGAGCTTCGACATAAATGAACGAGAATGAAACAAGTTCACCCTAATCGTCGTAAAGGAAACCCTAATTTCCACCAAAACTGAAGTTCGGGTTCACTCTAGGAAGGTAACATGTGGAGATGCGTGATGAATGTGCGTCGCACATCTTATTGTGCATGCCAGGTGTCTAAATTGAGCCATGTAGGGAGGCCACAAAACTACTGGCCTCCCTCCCCTAATAGCTATTTGATTCTTTCAACAAAACAATAGTAAATTCCTTCAACCATTAAAATATCATCCTAATTTCAAGATCAGTATTCAGTTCTTCCACCACTTCTATTGTGCCTATACTAATTGTAACTTGCTAGCTAAGATGTGGCAGCAACACAATGCATTGTAACAAATCACTACGGGTACAACAGAAATTCAAAAAAAAAATATTTACTCCAGTGGTTCACAATGTATTCCTAATATTGGGTAGTGATTATAGAAGGCCATAATCCTCCCTCTATCCACAAATTTCGAGTATGTCTCTCAAACTAACCACAGTAAGACCTCAGTTGAATTTAATGTAATGAATTCAACTATGATAGGGCTCGTTTGTCATAACACTTAGATGGTAATGGAACTCAGGTAAAACAGAGCAGATTAATACCCTATTTGCCTCAGGGACCTTCAATCCTTGAGAAGGGAAACCCTCACCAGTGGATATAGGAGGTAGATGGAGCACTTGTGCTTAAAACAATCTGGTCGTTTTCACATAATTTTCCCCATAGCACCATGTTTTGCCTCTACGTAGGGTCTGCTCACCTTATGGTGGTCATCCATAGCCCTTGGGGGGTCGAATACCAAAGGCTCCATCCATACTAGACCTCAAATAGAACTCAGCTACTTGGCAGATTGGTAAGTTGTGTGGAATGAACCACAATTGTTCTTTTGTTGTCCCTAATAACCTCAAATTTTTCCTCTAAGTAAGCCACAAATTTTAAGGCTCAAGCCGAATCTTCCAATTGAACATAGAATGCCTCAATGTGCCAAAAGTGTACCAAAATTTCCCCCGGGAATATATTGTGCCAAAACAAGGAAAAAGGTGCCTATTTGAGGTGGGGTCAACTCCACTGAAACTAGACAAGGGATTAGATAGGGTGGGATCACCTCCATTGAAGCTCATTAAAAATAAAGTGTCTTAAAACCCTTAAAGCCTCAGCGCAAGAAACAAAGATATCCAATCCAAATCAATGATGAAAACATGATTTCAATTCTCCTTTATTTATAGATTCCATCATGTGGTTTCTCAAATGTGAGGGGTTGGTTGCAAATGCAAACCTCAAATTTGACTTTATGTCCCAGTTGCCCCAAAATTTACCTAATGTTACCCCAAACATTAGATAATTGGGTTTTCCCCTTTTATCGAGACTATTACATATGGGGTTGGATACTCTACTTCGTCCTCCCATTAGTAATTAATTTATTGAGGACATTACAAATACTTCCTTACAAAATTTACTATTTCACATGTGTCGATATTAGTTGTCCATGACATATAAACTCCAATAAAACATTAGCATTATTCCAACGAGAACAACCACAAAGGAGTGATGCCTCCTAATAACATAATGTTTGATTGCTAACTTGAGAAATCTTGTTGTGTAGCCATCACCCTCCCTTCCTACTAAAAGCCTCTTACTAGTGACACTCCACACTTCCCTTTCACATTCCTTGTTAAAAATATCCCTTGTTAAGTAAGACAACCTAACATCTATGCATTTTGGAAATGTTTCTACAACATAAAATGTCTCTGCTTACAAAAATTAATATCCCACATTGGATGAGATAAAATATCCACAAGAGAAAACAAATTTATATATACCATGATCCTTATGCCAATGTGGCTCATGGCAAGATAGTGATGCTTCCTACTAATATAATGGTTGATTTGTTATAATATGGATATATTTGTTTCTCAGCTTTCTCCCCTCAAGAATGCCTCTTTCATATGATTTCCTAAAAAAAAATTATGATAGGTGGGATATTCTTAACATCTATGCATCTTAGAATTGTTTCAGCATAAACCATCTCTCTATCCAAAAATTACTATCATATATTGGTTGAGAAACTTGGTCCACAACAGTGTAAAAGCTTCAATATACTATGATCCTTATACCAATGGAGGCAACCACTGGGGAGTGATGCCTTCTATTAACAATGCAGTGTGAGTGTGGTTATCGCATTTTCCCAACATCTACATCTCGAAATTGTTTCAACAACACAAATCAGGTCTTTATATAAAAATCATGATTCCAAATTGGTTGGCAGTGGTCCATTATAACATATAACCCCCAATATACCATGATCTTTATGCTAACAAGGGAAACACAAAGGAGTGGTACCTTATACATAATGATTCATTGGGTGTACCGTGATATTTTTCATACGAATATTACCAAGATAAGCTCCAATATCGATGGCCTGGGTGCAGGCAATATGGATAACCTTTCAAATCTGGCAGCGATTTCTTCAATATCAGGTGCAATTTCTCTTTCTCCTTCTTTATGTGTATCAGTCATTGAAAGCTTCATGGATTTTCCCTCTGGCCCTACAACCCTTGTTAATTGATAAAACAATACTCTACTCCTATCAAATCCGTAACTCAAAAAGAATTACCTTAGAACACTATCGGCGGCTTTAAAACACTATCGCGGGTTAATACCTTCCCCTTTCCCTTTTTCCTTTACAGAAATCGGCAATCGCTATCGGCGTATTCCTAAAGTGTGAACACTTGGTTCGCTTTCAAGTTGCAATGTGATCACCCTTGCGGACCCGACACCTCTATCTTCTCCTCCCTATAACGATTTCGGATCTGGAATATCGAGGTTCGAAGTTCTTATCGGTGCCTCTCCGGTTTGCGATGTGATGGTTTCCTCGGACCCGACGGCTCCTTCTGCCTTCTATATAATATTTCGGCTCCAGAATGTCTGAGCTCGCACTGCGGCAGTTCTAAAGGTTTGCACTCCACTTACACTTCTCCGATGCGATATTTGGATCGGACCCGATATGGCATACACAATTCTCAATGAAGTTTCAAATCCGGAACAGTGTTCTTCTTAAGGAATTCTATGTGGAAACAGAGTTATTCAAAGAACTCTGTAAAACAATATTTGAAAGCTAGCGCACACCGATATAAGGAAAAAAAATGATCCTCAGGCCTCAATCAAGCACTGTCCAGGACAAGTAAGGCGAATTCATCACTTTGTACTCACAGTAATCAAGCTAGTTAACACATGCATACAAATTTCAATTAACAGAAGGCTCTTAATTCTGATAGACAGAGAGAAAGTTTTCAGGGAATAATGTTTCTGGCCCCCTCCTCCTCGATGGGAGTCTCATTGCCTCTTTATTTATAAATAATTGATAGGCCTTCTCAGACCTTATCTATTACAAAAGCATGCTTTACATAGAATGATTTAAAGCATAAAGTTTTAGTATAGTTTATCTAACAGCATTATAATTAGCATGTTTTATTCTCAATCCTACTCTATCTTAACCTAGGAAAACATGGAAATAGCTGGCTAAAGGACCCCACTCCCTTGCCTGTAGATTTTTTGGATTTTTGGAATATGTTTGAAGACTTTTTCCCTCTGAGTCACATGCTCCTGCATCAAACTCCTGAGGACATAATTCTTCATGGGCTCCTGTCCATGAGTTCATCTACAGAACTGCCCAGTTTCTGTAGGACGTCTTTTGTAACCCAAGTAGCTTCAGTGGTTGGCTGTCCCTTCCACTTTACCAAATACTGGAAGTACTCTCGTCCCCTTGTTTTTTTAAACACCTTCCTGTCCAGAATTCTTTCTGGCTGCAAATTCTTTGTTGTGGGTAACTATTTTACTCAGTCAATCTCTTGAGTTTCCCGATCCTGTGCTATATCATCTTTTGTTTCATTCTCATACTTGTATAAGTCTGCAACATTAAAAATTGGTGATATTCCCACATCAGGTGGTAACTCAATCTCATAAGCATTTGTAGAGAATTTCCTCAGTATTCTGCATGGTCCAATTTTCTTTAACTTTGATTTATTATACTCCCTCCTTGGAAATCTCTTCTTCCTGAGATGTGCTAAAACCAAATCCCCAACTTCAAATTTTACCTCTCTTCTTTTCATATCTACTCTGGTTTTGTATTTGACGTTGCTATCCTGCAGTTGTTGTTTCACTTGTTCATGTATTGTCTGCATTTTTGAAGCAAAGTCTTCACCTTTTGCACTTCTCATCTCTTCTTTTCCCAAATTTCTTAATTCAGATATTCCTCTTGGATGCATTCCATAAACAATATGGAATGGGCTCTGTCCTGTGCTCCTATTCGGTGATTCGTTATATGCATACTCAACTTGTGCTAATACTTGATCCCATTGCCTTGGATGTTCTGCAGTAAGGCTCCTCAAAAGATTGCCTAAACTTTTATTCACAACTTCAGTCTGTCCATCATTTTGTGGATGATAGGCAGAACTGAAACTTAATTTAGTTCCCAACTTCTTCCATAGTGTTCTCCATAAATGTCCAACGAATTTTGAATCCCTGTCTGAGACAATGCTTTTGGGCAACCCATGAAATCTTACAATCTTTGTGTTTTGGCTCCTTCCTTTTGCATATTGGCAGACTTAACAATTTCTTACATACTTCTCCACTTCATATTTCATTTTCATCCAGAAATAAAATCTGTTGAGTTGTTCAAAAGTCTTCTCTACACCAAAATGTCCTTCAAGTCCTCCACTATGTTTCTCTTTGATTAAATTCTCTCTCATTGAACAGTTTGGTATGCACAGCCAATTTTTCTTAAATAACAGTCCATCTTGTAGGACATAATCCAACCATTTTCTCCTATCCGCCAAAACAGGATTTTTACAAGCCTCAAATGCCTCTTTAAAATCTGAATTGGTCTCATATAATTCCTTAAGAAAATCAAAACCCAACACTTGGATTTGACTTTCTTGAAGCAATACATTTCTCCTACTTAAGGCATCTACGACTTTGTTTAACTGCCCAGTTATATGCTTCAACACAAAATAGAAACCTTGAAGATATTCTATCCATTTAGCATGTTTTTGGCTGAGCTTTGGCTGCTGCATTATAAACTGTAATGCATGGTTATTTGAATAAAGAATAAATTCTTTTGACATTAAATAATGCCTCCATTTCTTTAATGACTGCACAACTGCGTAGAACTCCATATCATAAGAAGAATACTTCCTTTTTGAATCATTTAGCTTTTCACTAAAATAATCTATTGGTCTATTTTCTTGGCTTAAAACTCCTCCAATTGCTTCTCCGCTGGCATCACACTTTACTTGAAAAGGTTTATTAAAATCAGGCAGAACCAAAACAGGTTTTTCAGTGATTTTCTTTTTTAACAGCTGAAAATTTTTCTCTGCTTCAGCAGTACATTTAAATGGTTGTTTGTCCTTCTTTATGGTCTCAATAATAGGTGCATTAATCTTACTAAAATTCTTAATGAATTTTCTGTAAAAACTAGCAAGACCGTGAAAAATCCTTACCTCAAAAACACTCTTGGGTGAAGGTCACTCCATAATTGCCTTGATCTTCTCTGGATCCATCTTCAGCCCTTCAATAGAAATAAAAAATCCTAAGTACACCAGCTCCTCTTTCATGAATGAACACTTCCTCAGATTCAGCAATAGTTTTTCTTGTTGTAGCTTCTGTAAGACATAATTTAAATTCCTCATGTGCTCCTCCTTGGACCTGCTATAGACTAATATATCGTCCAAATATACTATTACAAACTTACCAATGAACTCTTTAAGAACTTCATTCATGAGTCTCATGAATGTACTTGGTGCATTTGACAACCCAAAAGGCATTACTCTCCATTCATATAGTCCCTCATTGGTTTTAAAAGTAGTTTCCACTCATCCCCTTCTCTTATCCTTATCTGATGATACCCACTTTTAAGATCTAGTTTTGAAAAATATTTTGCTCCACTCAAGCAATCCATTAAATCTTCAATTATTGGTAATGGAAATTTGTACCTGATTGTGATTTTATTGATGGCTCTCGAATTTGTACACATTCTCCAGCCTCCATCTTTCTTTGGGCTCAGCACTGTTGGTACCACACAAGGACTCAAGCTTTCTCTGATTAGCCCCTTGTCAAGCAATTCTTGTACCTGCTTTCTAACTTCTTCATTTTCTGTAGGAGTCATTCTGTAAGCTACTTTGTTAGGTAGACTTGCTCGAGGAATCAAATCTATATGATGACTGATTCTTCTGATGGGTGGTAATTCATTAGGCAAATCGTCAACAATAATATCATAATATTTCTCCAATATTTCTTGAATTTCAATGGGTAAATCAGAAACTTTAGTAGAGGTCATTATTACCTTAGGCTTGCAAATTACAGCAAAATTTACCTCATTTTCTTCAATCTGCTTCAAGTATTCCTTTCCTCCAAGTAACAGAGTTTTTGGATCAGTCTTTTGTCTTGGTACATCTTCTTCTTGCAGAGGCAGCAATGTATGATTGACACCGTCCTTTCCAAAATTGTAGGTGTTTCTTTTCCCATCATGTATGGCTCCTTTGTCATATTGCCAAGGTCTTCCAAGCAATATGGGACACACATTCATGGGCATCACATCACAAACAAATTTATCTTTATATTTGCCGACCTGAAATTCCACTTCACACTATTCATTTACTAATAGGTGGTGTCCCTTTTGCAACCATGACACCTTGTAAGGTGTTGGGTGTCTCACCGTCTTCAGCTTCAATTTCTCCACTACTTCTGTAGAGACTAAATTGTCAGTGCTGCCACTATCATTGATCATCTGGCAACATTTCCCTTGAACTTTACACATTGTCCTGAATAAAGTCTTCCTTTGTGATGGTTTAGCCACCTCCTTTGCTGGCTTAAGTAGAACTTTATTAACTACCAAAGATTCCCCTCTTTCTGGTATATTTTCTTCTTCTACTACTACTGCTACCGGTGCTTCTCCCTCAACTGGAGCAACAATTGCATTCCTCGAATTTGTTTCTACATTCTCTGGGCACTCAAAAGCTCTGTGTCCCAGCTTGTTACATCTGTAACATCTTATTTCTCTGCCTCTTCCTCTGCCTCCTCTTCCTCTAGAAAAACTCCCTCTGCCTCTTGCATCACCTCCTATGGGTGCATGCTGGGTTGAGCTACTGCTAGCTCCATCTTTAGGTGTTGTAGATCTTCCTCTATCACCTGGACTTCCCTTTCCTCGGAAAGTACCTCTCCCTCTGGCAGACTGCTTCCTCATGAGTTTTTCTTCAACTTTCAATGCTATCTGATAAGCTTCCTCTACTGTTTTAGGAGACAGTAGACTTATCTCATCTTGAATGTCCATCCTGAGGCCATTCATATATCTAGCCACCTTCTCATCTGTATGTTGGGCTTCTCCAGCTCTTATGCTTGCTTTATACAACTCCTTTGTGTACTCTTTTATTGTCAAAGATCTCTACCTAAGACTTTGCATTTGTCTAAACAAAGTTTGTTGATAATTACTTGGCAAAAACTTACCTCTTAGCTTTGCCACCATCCTGCTCCAATTCTTGATTGGTTGCTTACCAATTCTCTTCCTTTCTGCCTACACACCATCCCACCAAATTGTTGCATGGCCTTTTAACTTGGTGACAGCAAACTTCACTTTCTTCTCATCTTTCGTTTCTTCATAATCGAAGAATTTCTCCATGCCATTAATCTAGTCTATCAATTCGTCTGGATTCAATCCTCCTTGGTATACCGATACCTCGGTCTTTGGCCTGGCTGTGGATCTCAACACTGACTGAAAGAATCTCATCTCAGGAGTAATATCTACAGCTTCCTCCTCTGTAGCTTCAACCTCGGGTTCGCTAACATCTCCATCATTTAAGTTTCTGTCTGAAGTTAATGCATCCAATCTAGCTTGCATCTGTTGCACCGCTTCCATTATTTCAGCATTTGCAATAGGTCGTCCTCTTCCACCATGTCCTCATCCTCTTCCAAATCTAAAAGCCATAGTAACTTTCCTTCTCCTGCTTCTAAGATTCAATCCAATGTTAGTTGGCTGCTCTGAGACCACTAATGATGGCCTGGGAGCAGACGATATGGATAACCTTTCAAATCTGGCAGCGATTTCTTCAATATTAGGCGCAATTTCTCTTTCTCCTTTATGCGTATCATTCATTGACAGCTTCATGGATTTTCCCTCCGGCCCTACAACCCTTGTTAATTGATAAAATAGGACTCTACTCCTATCAGAGCCGTAACTCAAAAAGAATTACCTTAGAACACTATCGGCGACTTTAAAACACTATCACGGGTTAATACCTTCCCCTTTCCCTTTTTCCTTTATGGAAATCGGCAATCGCTATCGGCGTATTCCTAAAGTGTGAACACTTGGTTCGCTTTCAAGTTGCGATGCGATCGCCCTTGCGGACCCGACACCTCTATTCGCTCCTCCCTATAACGATTTCGGATCCGGAATATCGGGGTTCGAAGTTCTTATCAGCGCCTCTCTGGTTTGTGATGCGATGGTTTCCTCAGACCCGACAGCTCCTTTTGCCTTCTATATAACATTTCGGCTCCGGAATGTCAGAGCTCGCACTGCGACAGTTCTAAAGGTTTGCACTCCACTTACACTTCTCCAATGCGATATTTGGATCAGACCCGATATGGCATACACAATTCTCATTGAAGTTTCAAATCCGAAGCAGTGTTTCGCTTAAGGAATTCTCTATGGAAACATGGTTATTCAAAGAACTCTGTAAAACAATATTCGGAAGCTAGCGCGCGCCGATATAAGGAAAAAAAAAACGATCCTCAGGCCTCAATCAAGCACTGTCCGGGAAAATTAAGGCGAATTCATCACTTTCTACTCACAGTAATCAAGCTAGTTAACACATGCATACAAATTTCAATTAACAGAAGGCTCTTAATTCTGATAGATAGAGAGAAAGTTTTCAGGGAATAATGCTTCCGGCCCACTCCTCCATGGGAGTCTCGTTGCCTCTTTATTTATAAATAATTGATAGGCCTTCTCAGACCTTATCTGTTACAAAAGCATGCTTTACATAGAATGATTTAAAGCGTAAAATTTTAGTATAGTTTATCTAACAGCAATATAATTAGCATGTTTTATTCTCAATCCTACTCTTCTCAACCTAGGAAAACATGGAAATAGCTTGCTAAAGGACCCCACTCCCTTGCCTGTAGATTTTTTGGATTTTTGGAATATGTTCGAAGACTTTTTCCTTCTAAGTCACATGCTCCTGCATCAAATATACCAAGATCCTTATGCCAATGGGGGTTGTGACAAGGGAGCTACACTTGTCATTCATATAATGCTTGCTTGTAGTGTGAATCTATGTATAGTTGTTACTTGACTTCCCCCCTCCCTTTGTGCAAAAGCTAAAATAAAAGTTTATTTTATAGCAATACTCCACAATGTTCCTTTCACATGCCTCTAAAAAGAATTACCAATTTCAAGTTCAACATGCCTAACAATTATGCATGTTAGAATTGTTTTACAATATGATACTTCTCTATACAAAAATTACAATTGTGTGATGGTTGAAAGAAGTGGTCTATAACAATATATAAGCTCCAATATACCATTACCCTTATGCCAATTGGGGCAACCACGAGACAATAGTGCCTTTCACTAACATAATCATTGATTGCTTACAATGTGAGTATGTTCATTAATCAACATTCTCTCTCTTTCTCTCTCACGCATACATATAATAGCACAATTTGAAATTGATTCTAAGACATAAATACATCTTTCCTCCTATATATTACAAACCAAATCTACTCTAATAATAGTTAATAAATCACTTATCCACAATTCTTCATAGTACCTCTCTCACATGCCTTCCAAAAAGCTATTCATTGCTAAGTAGGAAATACGTAATATAAATACATGACAATACATTTTGAAATTATTTCTAAGACATAAATACCTTTCTTACCATGTATTACAAAACAAATCTACCCTAACAATGATTAATGAAAATACTTATTTAAACTTAGCTAAAAAGCCTTGAAACCTAAAGTTATACAAGTAAAAACATCACAAAGTCCTCTCCTATTGAAATGACCATTTTCCACCCCAAATGAGCACTATTCCAATATGATAATTATGTTTATACTCCAAAAGCCACCATTGAACTTCATCTTTGTTTTCATGACCCATCCATCTTTGTAGCAAACTTTATCACAAAGAAATGACAAAAGTTAATAACTCATATCAATAAACCTGCCTCTTTCTTAAATAGGTTTTTAGTTTATGCAGTTAGTTTAAACCCACCTTAATTATTGGTTTATTAAGGACCAAGAGTAATTAAACTCTTAAAAATCCAAACTCATATTTTTCTTTATAATATACAAGTTTTTCAATTTAGAGGACTAATGAATTAAGTACTATAAAATGCAACTTTTTTAATTGTTCAAAATTTATCATTACTCTCACTTTAAAATTAGTCTCTCTGTCTATAGATATATATGTGTATGTGTGTGTGTGTGTAGTGTCAATTGGGTTGTTTTCGGCAAATGAGTGAAATGATTGTTATCCTTCCCAACTAAGTTCAAATCCCCATTGACATGTTGAGTTTTGATGCCTTGAAAACTATTGTTGCAATGGATTTGAGCCTAAAAAAACACTCTTAAATAAGTATAATTGTGGGTTGGCCTAATACTAGCAACCTCACCCGCCTTCAAACTAAGAGAGACTGATTTATTTCCCCAAATATATTTACATATTTTTTTAAAACAATATTTTCATTAAAATAGCATTATATGTGTGTGTAATCTCACAGTTATTTTAAACAAAGTAGTATTTCTATTTATGCATAAATATTGTACGTCTCTTTTATATTCTCTCTTTTTTATATTATGTATAAATCTTATATATTATATATATTATGCATAAATCTCATATATTTTTCTTATATATAGCAAAAAAATTAATAACATGGTGGATTAGTTCAATTAATTCACATGTGTTTTAAAATAGAGTTTATTTTCAAATCATATTACTAATGAATCACCAACCTAAATCCATCTTAACTCTAAATCTACCATGTACAAAGGGAGCAAATCTCTTTGATATCACTCAACATCTAGTATATTAAAAATTATGATAGATTTAAGCTAACTTAATTATTAACTATAATTATAATTATACTTATAATTAATAATTTTATACTGTATTTTAGTTTAGTTTTATGTTCTTTGACCTAATCAAAATATTTTATTAATAATTATAACTATTAATTGTCTTTTTTCTTTTTCTTTTTTATAGCTAAAATGTTTACAAAAGGTTACATTACATCTCTCTAAACATCACATAATTATTCATTCTATATAATAATTTTTCATAACATTTAATTAAACAATGCATTCAACTTTGTATTGACTAGTTGTTAATTGTCTTTGGCCAACGACTCCTCTATAGTTTGACATTACCAATTGAATTTTATTATTTTTTCATAGTATTTAAATTTATTTATTTAATATGTAATTGGTTCAATTCTTGTAACTCTTATTTTGTCATCATTATTTGTGTACAAGTATAATTAATAAAAAAACAATTGCTATTGTAGAGCCCACCCTCCATACTATAATGAAGGTATTGGTTTCATGTGTTATTTCTACATCTATCAAGGATGTCATTGAATTCTTTTTAAATTCTAAGAAGACAAGCATTATGATTAATTTAACAGAGGTTCTATTGGGTAGCATTTTAGTAGCTTTAATGGGTAGTTTTAATCTTCTCGCACGCGCAAGGTAAATGGTATGATATTTAATGAACTTTGTGTTGTTGTGACCGCATAATAGCTACTCCAATTAAATTGGTAAAGTTTTGAACAAATATTGCAAATAAAAACGAAAATTAAAGTTTGCAACATTTAAGAGATTAAACAATTAATCTTTGCAAGCAAGTAAACAAATATTCAATAATTAATAATCATAATTGTAATTTAATTCTTACATGGAATAATTAATAGTCATAAGGTTAAGATTTTCTTTATTTTTTCCATTTGATGCTATAAAAAATAAAAGAAAAGTAAATATATGGCATTTAAGATTATATTAATTATATGAATGTGTTCATTTGAATAGATGCACATAACATATTATAGACAAAACAATGTTTAATATAGAAATATTTATATTCTTAATGCGATTGTTAATAATAATAATTATTTGTTTTATATTAATAAGAAGAATAATGATTTTGACATATGGTTGATTATTATTTTTAAATTTTAGTAAATTAAATATTTTCATACCTTTTTAGAAGTTTAAGAGAAATTGTTTTTATGAAAACATTGTGTTATGAACCATTTTGAAAGGTAAATTATTAACTTTTACAATAATTATTTAGTATAAAAAATTTTTTAACTCAACTTAATTGAAAAATATTTAATTAGATTTTAGTCAAAAATAATTAAAAAACAACTAACTAATTGTTGAAAACTAATTAGAAAATAAAATCATAAAAATTTCAAAAAATCAAATATTCAAACTACTCATATAATTTACACATTATATAAGAGATAAAAATTGAAAGAGTTTTCTGTTTTTTATATATAATTAAATTTTCATAAAGAATAATGACTTTGATATATGGTTGATTATTATTTTTAAACTTTAGTCTTGAGCTAATTTATTAACACAAATGAACACAAGTATTTAATTATCAATCTAAGTTTGTAAAACTTGGAGGCAAGTCCACTGGATATCAGATATAGCCAAGCTTAGAAGATAAAATTTGAAGAATTAAAGAAGTACATATTACAAATATAACCCTATTTTAACAATTTCTAATTCACTTATGCAATATGTGAGAGATGGGGGTCCTAACTTAGGAGAACCAAGATGTCCTTCCCTACAATACGACTTTCACGAAGATAAATCCAAATCATTAATTAACAATGGTTTATAATGCAGAAGATGTAAAAGAAGAGATCGCTAACTAAGGAGGATCAAATTGTCCTTCTTCACAATTCTACTATATCATAATCACCATTGCTTCAAATCAAAAATGCAGAAATAACTTCAAATAAGAAAAGGAGAATGAAATTCAGTTTTAGTTCAAGATCAAATAAAAGGGGAGTTTAACTTAAATTCTTGTGTTTCTTCATATATGTAGATTAAAATTAAACCAATATCCATTCAACAATCATCACACATTAATTCAAATAAGCAAATCTGAAACAAAACAAGTAAACTGTTGGCATTATGATTCAGGTGTTGTCCTTGATGGCAACTCACTCAGAGGAATGATACAGGTAATGGAAACTCACTCAGAGGACATATCATAGTGCAGCAGGTAAATAGAGAACGCAGGTTGACTGTGAAGAAAGGGCGTATATACGCGGGTTAGCAAAGCAGAAGGAGCGTACGCGTATACACGCGAGTTAATAAGCGTAAAGGCGCGTACATGTTAAAGATCATGGTTTTGGTCCATAGTATTTGGTCCAAAGTGACGACCCCAAGTATTGGGTTCATGGTATTGTTTCTACATGGTTTTGGACCATGGTATTGAGAGAAGCCTGACCTATATAAAGAGAATATCATTAGGCAAAAGGTGCGCAGCAAGGAATGAATGTCTGACGAAGTGCGAAGATCTAGTATTGACTGGTTATCGGTTTGTGCTGCTTGGATTGGGTTGATATAACAGCGAAGGTACAAGTAATTATCTTTAGATCTGTACGCGGGTTGTATGAGGGGAAAGCGCGTATACACGATGTTCTGGTATAGTAGCGTATGCATTATGAGATTTGGTATTTCAGGTTGTTGTTGATTCTACTGGTTGTTGCAGAGTTCTGGGCTCTGGTTTGCATTCTGTGCTTTTGAGGACAGGGTTTCAGTGATTCAGTATTGGGTGATTTAGAGATTTATGATGCAAGTATAAGTGGATGATTGTTTTGCAGCAGTGATTGTTTTGTACTTATGGATCCAGTCTGAAAATTGATGAAACGTGGTCCCTGAAGAAAAGAAGGTTGCAGCCTTCTGTAGGTCAGCACCTACGTAGTAGTATATCCGCTAGTACAAGAGGTAAGGGGGTTGTAGCTCCCTTCCAGAAGTAACTAGAAAACGAGAGAGGGTTGTAGCCCTCTGCAGGTTGTAGCCTGCGTGCTAGTAAAGGACTGCACTATTACATTGTAAAATAAGTTTCTTATTAAAGGAAGAAAGAGACGAATTGCAGCAGGTGGTTTTCACCCACATTGGGTTTCCACCTTATATCATGGTGTTCATGTGTGCTTCCTATGTGTGATGATTTGTACTGTTTTACTACACCTGTTTACTGTTAATGTGGTTAATAATGTTCTGATGCATTTACTGAAGATAAGCTAACTGAATCATAAGATTGCTGCATATACGCTTGTTGCATTTAATACAGTCGCGTATATACGCGTATACCCTTAACTAAAGTCGCGTATATGAATCTGAGTGTGAAAATGAAAAAGTATCTGATTTGCTAATACTGATTCACCCCCCCTCTCAGTATTGTTTCCAACATTCCTTTGTTGTTTTGCTTGCAAATTTCGGTGAGCTTGCTCTTGGAGGATTCTTCTTGGTCTTGGAGGGCTGGTTTGACACCAATACATTTTACATAGGCTATTAAAGAGCTTCTCCATTCATGACATGACTCTTTGTCATATAAACAAAATCCTAAAGACACCAAGAAGAAATCTTTGACCTAGTTCCACTTCTTGCTCATGAAACCCATGTAGCAAAATTACCATAACAAAAATAATTTATTTCCTTTTATCAAATACAAAGATCATGTCATTATGAAGACCGAATTTAGTTACACTTTCTTCAACATATATTACATAGTCACTGTGTGTTGTATTTCTGCGTTAAAGACCGTGATCATCAAGAGGCTGCGATAGAGACTGTCCTCCTCTTCGCAAGTACACTAAGACTGTAATGCTGCTTCTGTGATTACCCACGAAGGTGCAGAGGAAATCGAGTTTCCTGTACCTTATCCGCTGTCTTGAAACACTGTAATCTCATCCGAAAATCTCAAACAAGTTCGAGTTTTGCACCTGTGATTTGTGGATACCCTGGCTAGGTATTTATAGTTGTTATGTCTCCATATTTAGTCGACATGAACCAATGAAGGGAGGTGTCGTCTTATGTGTGACTACATGACTTACATTTAATTCATTTGTTCACTGACATGAAGAGGATTGTGCTTGTCATTACTGGAGGGCTGTTAGACACGATTTTATAGACATATAAATTACATATATGGTCAAGAAGAGCTCTTTACACAGGTCTTTGACTCTTTGACTTTCCTAGACCTATGGAATGAGAAAGAAACTCATTCTTATAATATACAAAAATAATATTTCCTTTTCTTGACAAGTACAAAGATCAAAATTTCATTTGTAAATACCGAACCTAGTTACACTTTCTTCAACACTCCCTCTTAACTAGGTAGGAAGAGCATCATACAGAGGCAGAGCATCACCCAGTGATTTGTATGGGATCTGGGCATTAGGTCTCAGTTGCGTTGGGCCATAGGTTTGGATTGCTTGAGGGCAAGCAATCTTGGGGTGGGAGGATTTGTAATGTTCCTTTTTTGGTGTTCCTTATGACATGGTTAGGATGGACTTTCAGAGTTGGGGGCAAACAAGTCAGAGGTGCAGGTTGGTGTCATCAGTCGACCCATAGGCTTTTGGAGGGGTTTTGAGGAGTTCCTATGAAGTTTGATGGCATTCACTTGGTATATTCTATCATCCACACAGTTTGCCTTTCGTTTCTGTGCATTTTGACAACTTTTAAAAAACAGAGTTATTATTGGGCCTGATTCAATTAATTAAGCTTAAAGTGGCATTCCGGGAGAAATACCTAACATAACACCTTAGTAAGTTAGTATAATAGCTGGTTGGAACCGAAACAAGAAGATCTACAAGATGAGATGGTTAGATGTGAGTTTCAGTGACTTGAGAAGACATGGTGGCCAATTTACCCTTTTCCCGCATTAAAAAGAATATTTTAATTGAAATAAAAGAGGGAAAAACGCTCTGTGATTAAAATAATAATAAAATAGGAGGTTTTAGGGGGGTCCATCAGATCTATAAAAGAGGAGGAGGCCATTGGAGGACATCTTGGATTTTATATTACTTGTTGTATGAGAGGTTGACAACTCGGTTCTGTACTTCGCTGGTAGCCTCAGGACGGAAACCCTGATGGATTCAGCCAGAGTTCACAGGTGCAGTGATTGATTTCAGTTTAGTTTTGGGAGGGCCAATGCAACATTGGAGTAGATTTGTAGAGGCCAACTTTTCATCACAGTTATATTGGTTGTATTTGCATGTAACCCAGTTTATCTATTACAATAAAAGCTGAGATTATTTTTGTTTATCGTGTTATTGAATTGCATGCACTCTAGTTCTATTTTAAATGGCAATCTTTTATTATTTGAATGGTTATTTTATGGAGAAATTTTGGTTAAGCTAGATTTTTGCAAAATTAGCGAAATATCCTGTTTGGGACATTACAAAGCTCACCTTCATCCATGTGGTCATGTCGGATGGGTGAGAAGCAAATGGTTGATGCAAATGGTGGAGATAGATGGCATATCATTAGCGAGTGGTGGATGTCAGGCGTTCCTATGAAGTTTGATGGCATTCACTTGGTATATTCTATCATCCACACAGTTTGCCTTTCGTTTCTGTGCATTTTGACAACTTTTAAAAAACAGAGTTATTATTGGGCCTGATTCAATTAATTAAGCTTAAAGTGGCATTCCGGGAGAAATACCTAACATAACACCTTAGTAAGTTAGTATAATAGCTGGTTGGAACCGAAACAAGAAGATCTACAAGATGAGATGGTTAGATGTGAGTTTCAGTGACTTGAGAAGACATGGTGGCCAATTTACCCTTTTCCCGCATTAAAAAGAATATTTTAATTGAAATAAAAGAGGGAAAAACGCTCTGTGATTAAAATAATAATAAAATAGGAGGTTTTAGGGGGGTCCATCAGATCTATAAAAGAGGAGGAGGCCATTGGAGGACATCTTGGATTTTATATTACTTGTTGTATGAGAGGTTGACAACTCGGTTCTGTACTTCTCTGGTAGCCTCAGGACGGAAACCCTGATGGATCCAGCCAGAGTTCACAGGTGCAGTGATTGATTTCAGTTTAGTTTTGGGAGGGCCAATGCAACATTGGAGTAGATTTGTAGAGGCCAACTTTTCATCACAGTTATATTGGTTGTATTTGCATGTAACCCAGTTTATCTATTACAATAAAAGCTGAGATTATTTTTGTTTATCGTGTTATTGAATTGCATGCACTCTAGTTCTATTTTAAATGGCAATCTTTTATTATTTGAATGGTTATTTTATGGAGAAATTTTGGTTAAGCTAGATTTTTGCAAAATTAGCGAAATATCCTGTTTGGGACATTACAAAGCCCACCTTCATCCATGTGGTCATGTCGGATGGGTGAGAAGCAAATGGTTGATGCAAATGGTGGAGATAGATGGCATATCATTAGTGAGTGGTGGATGTCAGGCGTTGCTAGATGCATGGTTGACCGACTAGCTATCAAGAATAGGAGAAAAGTTTTCTGCTATGGGATTACCTATTTTGGTGGGTAACATGCTCATTGAGCTTTGTATGGATGTTGGTAACACTAGTGTAGATACTTATTTAGGGTGAAACTATCCTCCCTAGGAATATTACAATAAAACTAGTTTCGGTGGTGAAACACCCACCTAGCTAGTCAAGAGGGAGAACCACTCTAGGGTCTCCATTTGTACTTAATGAAGCAAGGAAGATCAAAATGCAACAGTCTCTAGGAGTCCAAAATTTTCCAGCAACTTGCATCACCATCAGTGCCAGGCTTCCAGTAAATCGATTTTGGCATTTAGAAAAAGTTGTCAGCATGTATTTTTCTTGATATGATTAATAAAACAATTGGTTGAGTTTATTGCTGCATATCTTTGCCTTTGGTTGATCTATTTAATTGGCAAAAATATTTTGTGGCATTCTTTTGTGGAATAATGTGGAAATTTTCTAAAGAAATCAGAAGAGAGAAATTATCGAAATTTATAAAATAATATTACATACTTTTTGCCGCTTAAGTGAGAACTTGGCAGGTAACGTAGCAAATTAATTTTTTTGGCATGGACAAAAGGCTTTTTGAGAATTTGTCTTAAAATATGTTCTAGCTCCTTTTTATCATCAGTATGTGATTCATAAAAAAATTAATGTACTTGTATAGTAGATTGTTTTGTCTACAAACATATTCTTTCCTCCTTTAGGCAGAGCAGAGGACATAAGGTCTTATGAGTACTCCATCTTTGTCATGTCCCTTCTCAAATAAATTAGTCACGGGATGCAGCAACACAATTTTGGCAGCAGTTTTGGTTTAGGAGGAGGACCCCACACGCGGAAACTTAGGAACTATAGGCAGTTCGAATTGTTTTTTGGCAGCTAGTGGAATGTGGGGGCCACCACATCCATAATTCGAATTTGGCCAAGGATTACTTTGGAGGGAATTCTAGCTAGTGGAAGGAGGGGCCCACAAGAAGCTAAGGGGGCCTAAGGTGATAAACGAGGATGGAGCTCTCATTTTCCAGCATTCTGAATATTTGACAAACAAACTCATTCTTGAATGCTCTGCTGCTTAGTGAGTCTACCAGCTGTTTAGCCACGAGTCTTCTGTAGGGAAGATTCAACCTCTACTTCAGGGGACAATCTGTGCTCGCCCTAGGGAGGCCATTCCATAGAGATTGCAGGAGTTTCCAGCAATGATTCACAACTCAGCTAGCCATGCAGAGGAAGGAACTGTGTGTTTTCTAGGCGGCCAAAAATACACAGAGGTTGATTCAGCGAGCCAAGGGGCCACTAACTTGTTGAGAGTTTTCGGGAGCGAAGAAGGTGGAGGACTGCGGGTATTTTATCAGTGTTTTGTAGCTAGCCAGCTAGTACACGCTGTAGTATACATTTCTGGGCAGAGAGACTGCGCCGTGGCATCTAGCAGCAAATTCATGGGGCTTGATTGAGCAGCCATCAGGGCCAAGGACCATTCGGGAAGCAAGGGATCAGATAGTACAACGGAAAGCAGCATTTGAGGGGCATTTCCAGATGGATTTGCAGGCTGTTTCTTGCAAATCGAATTTGGCAGCAGTAGCCGGATAGTAGCTCCCAAGAGGCCGAAAATCCAAAGTCAAAATCAGAGAAATTCCCTTCTGGGTTTTGTCCAAGGAGTCTAAGGCTGAAAGCGCAGAATTTTCTAGGCGGTTTTTGGGCATTTTCCAACAGGCTGAAGTCAGAAGATCAATAGTTTACTGGGACAACACAGAGCATAGTAGAGCAATAGCTGAGCAGACATCTTTCCAGCGATTCTACCACCTAGGGTTGGTCCATCTTGTCCTTGAGACAAGTGTAGGTGCACTACTCCATTTATATATTGTACTCATGCTCTCATATTTCATAATATATGGCTCAACAGTTCCAGTATTACAGTGTCTCATGGGTGTTTGCTAAATGTTTTTAATTTTCCACTGTTGTGCTGTTTGTTTAATTGGATTATCACTTAAATTCCTGTTTAGGAACATTACAATCTTCAGCTACGTCAAGAATTATGGCTTTAAGTTTACATCGTGGTTTTTCAAATGCAGTTAGGCAGGTTTGTTTTATCTTTGTCTCGACTAAGTCATCTCCCTAAGGGCACAATTAGTGTAGCTGCTGTTT
This sequence comes from Pinus taeda, assembly GCA_000404065.3. NCBI lineage: Eukaryota > Viridiplantae > Streptophyta > Pinopsida > Pinales > Pinaceae > Pinus > Pinus taeda. The sequence goes on from APFE030916286.1 coordinate 70,374, forward strand.
ATAAAATATTCATGCTTACATATTTATATCACTAGTCTGTGGAGATTGTCTGGGCTACCTTACTCTTATGATATTGATGCAGTTTTATTTACATCTGTTCATAAAAATGGTTGTACATAAAACTTCTACTGAATTTTTAATTTTTGATTTGCAGGTGTTTTATAGCTCACTGATAGATGCTGCTGGGCATGCTGGAAGAATAAATGTCGCATTTGAAATTCTTCATGGTGCCAAACTCCAGGGATTAACACCAGGCAGTGTTTTGTATAGTTCATTGATGGGTGCCTGTAGCAATGTAAGCTATGGATATCAATGAGTATATCTTTTTCTTGGAATCCTACTAAATTTTTCGTGACCTTCTTTTCAACTATCATTTGCATTTGGAATGAGTAATATCTAATTTCCAGATATGTTGCATACTTCCAGACCACTCCCTGTCTAAATTCTAATTGATACAAGTTTTCACTTAGCAAAGCTTAGAGGACTTTTTTTTTTTTTTAATTAGAAATCTTTTGTTGCGTTGTGAATGGTTTTTCGAGTGCCTCAAGTTTTCCAGATATGTTGCATACTTCCAGACCCCTCCCTGTCTAAATTCTAATTGATACAAGTTTTCACTTAGCAAAGCTTAGAGGACTAATTTTTTTTTTTAATTAGAAATCTTTTGTTGCATTGTGAATGGTTTTTCCAGTGCCTCAAGTTTTCCAGATATGTTGCATACTTCCAGACCCCTCCCTGTCTAAATTCTATTGATTCAAGTTTTCGCTTAACAAAACTTAAAGGACTAACTATTTTATTAGAAAGCTATTGTTGCATTGTGAATTGTTTTTCCAATGCCTCTAGTTCTGCTGCCCCATATCGTTTGAGATTATTTTACTTATGACCTGTTCATAGCTACCTTTGGAAACACCCAATAGAGACTAATATTCATTTTCTATTTTTGTTCTTGTTGAAGTGATTATTTAAAATAAATACTAATATATCTCACTGATGACCATAGTAACAGGGCATGCCAAAACTTGACGATTGCATTCAGCTTGGCCATTTACTAATCCAAGAGTGATAATCATACTCAGTGGTCAAACTGAAGACTTAAATAGTCTTGACCTGGTCCAATAGTTGACCAAATACTTGTCAAATCTCAAGAAATTCAGGGAGTCCCTGAGAATTATTTGAGCAATAAATATATCAGGCACAAATATGAACATGTTATTTTGTATCATTTTGATTTGTTTGGTTTCATGTTCAAGAGCTAGGGAGTTGCTTTATGCTTTTATTTTCTTAGCTTAGTGTTATGATCACATGGTGATGTATTAATAATTTAATATACTGTTTGGTGCAAAGTTAAGTGACTTACATTAATAAAGTCGGTGTATTTAGGTTAATTAAGTTCTTACTGTAGTAAGGTGGTTGTAGGGTATGTGATGTAGTAGACAGCTTCCCTCATCTTTGTGTTGACATTTTCACACATTGAGTAATGTCAAGTAATTTCTTTGTTTTCTCTCTCTGCATAATTCAGTGTGTATGTGCATTATCTAATATAATATGAAAGATAATGGAAATTGGACAAGCAGTGAGAACCAGAGAATGTGGGCATCTGAAAGTTCAGATCCAGGGTAGATAATGCACATTTGATGAAAGCACATGTTGGGATTCACAAGTGAAAGAAGAAGAATCAAATGGAACCAAAGACAAACCTAAATTCTGGAATAACCCAGTCACAAGTGCACTTGAGAGAGAATCCTAGTGTGCTACAGAGAGAAAAAGCTCAAGCACAAGTGCACTACATGAGATTCACAAGTGCACATGAAGGAGGAAATGCCAACCACAGGAGAATACCAAAGATACAGGTGCCTTTAGGCATAAAACACTTTATAAAAGAGATCAACAACAACAGAATATGAATACAAATGAAAGGTGTGGTGTATTTATAGTCCAGTGTTGTTATTGCGATAATATTGCCAAAACCAATAATATTGACTGCAATTATTGCGATAATTTGCCCTTTTGAAATTATCGCTATAATTTCAATTTATCACCCCGTCTTTGTCAGTTTCAACTTATAACCAAAATTTTGCCCTTTTAACCCTCATTTTTTAAAATTGACTTAGGGGATTGAGGTGTGGAGACACTGTGACTATTTTCCATCAAGCAAACAAGGGGAAATCTATTGTTTTTATTTCCCATGATTCATCTCATGAGATACATACCCTAGTTTTACTTAAATTTTTAACATTACCATTAATTGTTTTAGGATGTTTGAGAGTGATTCCAACTGTGAAAGATTGATAAGAATATCACTTATTGCAATCAATCAGTAATTATCCAATGTATTTAATTTTTAACAAAATTATTTTACTTCAAATACTGAATAAAAACACGATTGCAATATTCACCAAGAACTGCTAACGATGCTACCATGAATCTTTAGCTTTACAATTTTGTCACCAAAAGTAATCAATGATTACTGTGCTTCATAATCTTGTATACTTGGTTGAAGCATGGTATAGACTTCATCAAATAGATCCCCAAGAAAACTTAAAGACGATGGAACAAGCAATAATTTTTTAGTTTCATCCATCTCTAGTTGTTCAGCTCTGTGCCGAATAACATGAGGAGGAGAACATGTGAACCCTTTCTGGGCACCAATCATTGCTTGCATTGCATGAAACTTGTATGATTGTCGATAACAACAACGCCAATAGAAGCTTTGAACAACCTTGCAAAACTGTGTTCTTACACCTTCTCCTCCTGCTTCGTCGCGGCCCTTGTGCTGCACACTTCGTTTTTTCTTCCTCTTTATTGGTCTATCTGTGATCTCAGGGGACTCTGTAAGTTCATTCTGATTTGAATGAGAAACAAGATGAACTACTTTTTTTTCATATCCCCAATTGGATTCGGATTTTGAGTGGTCTTCTTCTCTAGTTTTCATATACTCACTTTGACTATCCTTCTCATCACGATCGTTGTTGAGTTCATTTTCATCTTCATGTAGATCTTCTTCATTATCTTCCTCATTGTTATGATATTGTTCATCTTCTTGTTTGTCAATTCCCTTTCGACATGCTTTAACTTTTGAATATGATTTTTCTAAACGCTGAAATGCTTCTTGAATTTTACTAAACCGTTCAACGCAATCACAATGTGAACGTAATGGTACATTGTGCGGCGAACAACGTTCAAAGACCTTCATGATTATATCGTGTGCCATGGCTCTGATACCACTGAAGCATAAAAACTATGGTTGAAACAAGAAAACTGCTAGCTTGAAGACTTAATATGTTAAAATACGCGAGGTATTTAAAATAATAATTTATTAATATTATAATAAGATATATATCTGATAATTGTTACAATGAGGACCTTGCTTTTATACTTAAGCAGGTGATCTTTCGTGATTGGGCATGTCTTTTAGACATGCCTTTTCACTTAACTTTAATGGCTATTTAACCTAATTGATATTTGATTATTTAATATTTATACTATTTTATTTAATTACGTGTTATGAATTATATTCATAACATTCTCCCACTTCAGCATCACCTCTGCGTCACTCTATGTGGTTCTGCGTCCCTCTGCGTCAGTTTGCGTGAGAGCTGTGTCTCTCTTGGATTGCGTCTCCCTCTGCGTTGTCTCTCAATACCCCTGCGTCACCTCCTCCTCAGTCACTGACTGCTGCTGATGCCCTCCTCTTCCTCCACCCTGCAACTCTCCCTCTGAAATTGATCGCCTTATTGAGAATCGATTTTCCTTGGGATACTAAGTATCTGCCAGTGTGTCTCCAAATGATCTTCAAGTATTCTCTTATACTTTTCCTGTTGATAAATCAATGGCCGAGTTTAAGTCTCTAATCAACGGCTAAGATTAAAACAGATTTGATCCTCGTCTCTTAGAAGCTTCTCATCCTTATCTTTATTAATACCGATTAATATTTTTATTTTTCCTAAGTTTAGACTTAGGAACCTATTAAAAATGTTAATTATTTTAATAACCCCTCATTCGGGTGGAATTTCCCCAAACGATTTCCGGGTCTTGGATATTTCATGTGCCTTAGCCTCTCCACCAAATTTCAAAGCTAGAGCACATCCAGTGCTACCCAAAATCAACGCTCCCTCTTAGCGAGGAATGTGCTCGAGCAATGCTTTAGCGTAGAAGCATCACACTGATCCTCCGCATCAGTCCTTTGTGCTGATGCTTGGCCAGCTGCCCCACATCCACTTCACTATTGCTTCTTGTACTGTTGCCCATGACACTGCCACTGCCATTGCTACATTTGTACTGCAGCTACCTCTCAACAAGCTGCATCATGTTGCCTATAACACTGCCACTGCTAACCGCTGCATTGCAACTGCCGATACTTATCCATTTCTGCTACTGAAATGGATTCTTCACCATCCCCGTCTTCTCCTTGAAATAAACAAACTTTGTTCTTCTTAGAGCCTTGGTGAGGATGTTCGCCACCTGTTCTCCTGTAGGTGTGTACCTCAATTGTACTACCCCTCGTTGGAGACAGTGTCTGACAAAGTGACACCTGATATCAATGTGCTTCGACCGATCATGAAATACTAGATTCTTAGAGAGCTTGATGCAACTCTGATTATCACACAAAATCCTGGTCGCTTCCATCCTACTTTTGAATAGATTCACAAGAAATTTCCTAAGCCATATGGCTTCGCACGAAGTTGTGCTAGTTGCCATATATTCTGTTTCAGCTGAGCTCAGAGCCACGAATTTCTGTTTCCCACTACACCAGGAGGTCATTCTTGATCCAATGTTGAAACAGTACCCAATTGTACTTTTCCAATCTACTGAACTTCCAACCCAAGATGCGTCAGTGAACCCGCTTCAGCTTGATGTCATTGCCTTGGGTAAATAATAGTCCATGCTCGACTATTCCTTGTATATACTTGAGAACATGTTTGGCTGCTGCCCAGTGCGCCCTCTTGGGTTCCACCATGAACTGACTGAGGGTGTTGACAACGTAGCAAATGTCTGGCCTGGTATTGACCAGATACATCAGGAACCCTATAAGCTGCCTGTACAAGGTGGGATCAACGTCTTTATCTTTTGATGCATCAATCTTCTTCCAGTTGGTGATCATTGGAGTAGCCATAGCTCTACAGTCTTGCATCTTGAATGTAATATCCCGTTTTAGAGATATTCCCCAAACCCCAATAAACTCCAACCAAATACGTACAAATGATATAATAATCGGGATGCTCAAAGTGATGGAAATAACAATGGTGCAACATATAATAATATAAACATGAAATATAAGCAGATACTCAAGAAATGCAGAGAGAAATGCTAAGCCATTTTATTATACTGAGTAATGGAATGAGTATAGGAGTTGATCGAAAAGGTGGCACCTCGACTTGCACAAGGCAAGTGAAGAAATACACTCAGAATAGTAAAGGAATGGCCTCTCTATGAACTGCGTCCAAGCTGCTAGAGAACTGCCGTGCTGCTGCTGCTGGAAATCAAAATGAGAATTTGGGGTCGTTCCCCTCCTCAGAAAATGCTGAAACTTTGGAATCGGACTCTACTCAAGAAACCCTGAAAAACCCAGAAAGCTTTTTTGAAATGGCTGACCCTCGGATATCGCCTCCTTAAGGACCCATGCAATCCCTCAAGGCTCTGCGCTGCCACTGAATAAAACCCACCAAAACTCAGCCTGAAACTCAGCCAAAATCCTCCAATATGCAAGGGCTGATCCCTTGCTCAATCTCCCAGCTCAAATCCTCCACAAACCCCCAATCCGGAACTACCTCCAAAAGAACTCCTCCAATGCTCAGCTCCCCCTCAATACCAAAGATCAATACTACTACAAAACACTGCTGAAACTACCTTGCTCGAGTAGGCACTCGAAGTCCCCCGGGGCTAAGGGTGAGATCTCCAAACGGAGACACTCAGTGCACTAAATAGTGCTGCAGACAGGCTAAACAACCAAAGTGCTCCAAGTCGAAGTGACTAGCTCAAATGCTCATAATCCAATGACAAAGTGAGGAGGCTCCTCTCTCCTTTATAGCGTTGGCCTCTCTCATCGCCAAGGCTCACCTCCTCCAATGTAGCTCCTTCTCTTGCCACGTGTTTCTCTCCATCTACGCAGTCCCTCCAAGTGTCTGCGTGGGCCCCTCCTCTACATGGTTCTTTGGCCCCCCCCTTGGTTCCCCTTTAAGTTACAATGTTGTGCTACTAGGGAGAGACTTTATTCTAAAAGTGAGTTATGTCTCCCCTTTCCTCACCTTTTTATTTATAAATAACTATAGAAGGCAAAATTGAGAAAAATCGAATATTTCAATTAGCCATGGGTAATTAGGAATATTACAGTCTCCCCTGACAAAATGTTGCTTGTCCTCAAGCAACTGAAGTGATGGATGCTGCAAAATTTACTCTCTCCCAAGTGGCATCCTCATCTGGCAAATTCTTCCACCTCACCAAGAATTCCCGGATTGTCCTGTTCCGTAGCTGTCTCTCCCTGGTATCAATAATAGCCTCTGGCTGCAACACCAAATGCCCCTCATCATCCGTGGGTGGTAGCTCATCTGTTACTGTCACATGTTGCCCCAATGCCTTCTTCAGGCATGATACATGAAAGACGTTATGAATCTTGGAGCCTTGGGGCAGCTCCAACTCATATGCAACCTATCCAATCTTGCGTATCACCTTGTATGGCCCATAAAAGCGGGGCTTGAGCTTCTCAGCCCCCTTCTGCTTCAGTGACGACTATCGGTATCGCTGTAATCGTAGGTAGACCAAGTCCCTTACCTCAAACTGTCTCTACACCTGACCCCTGTCAGTGTAAAGCTTTTGCTGGTTCTGCGCTCAAGCCATATTATCCTTGAGAGCTCGGAGAATATCCTGACTCTCTTGGATCCAAATTTTGGCTCTCGGAGCCTTGTTAGCACCAAACATCACGTCAGCAAAAGATAAAGGATGATATCCATATAAAGCATAGAATGGTGACATATCAATGGACATGTGATGTGTAGTGTTGTAGCAGTACTCCCCTAGATGCAGCCACTTCAGCCATGCTCGCTGCCACTCACTGACATAGTTACGCAAGTAGCTCCCCAGCCACTTTTAACTATCTCTGTCTGCCCGTCTGTCTGTGGGTGATAATTGGTACTCGGTGTCAACTTCGTCCCCACCAATCGGAAAAGCTCCTACCAAAATCCGCCCATGAATCGGCTATCCCTATCACTGGTGATGGTCTTGGGAAGACCATGTAACCTGAAGATCTCTCTGAAGAACAACTTGGCGTCCTGTGCTGCTGTGTAATGTGCGGATATGGCGAAAAAGTGTGAGTACTTTGTCAGTCGATCAACGATGACAAATATGCAATCCTTGCCCTGTACCATGGGTAACCCTGTGATGAAGTCCATCGAAATACACTCCCATTTCCCCTCCGGAATGGGAAGAGGCTGCAATAATCCTACGGGGTGGTTCATCTCCCCCTTGTTCCTCTGGCAAACATTGCACTCCTGGACATGCTAGAGTACGTCCTCCTTGAGGCCCTTCCATGAGAACCTCTCTCTAATGGCCCTGTAGGTTTTGGTAAACCCCTGATGGCCGGCCAATGGTGAGTCATGTGATGCCTGAAGTATCTTCTTCTTGAACTGAGACCCCTCAGTCAAGAAGATCCGGTCCCTGTAGTAGATGATCTCATCGATCACCCTGTACGTGTCATCCGCCACCTATCCATCCAGAACCTCACATGCAAACCTGTCCTTGGAGTACTCTACTAAGAGTTGAGCCCTCCAGTCTGTGTCCAAGCTCATAAGAGACAATGTGGCTGGTCTACGTGAAAGGGCATCTGCTACCACGTTGTTCTTACCCTTGACATATTCAATGTCAAAGTCATATGCTTGAATCTTGCTGATCCACTTCTGCTGCCTCTCCTATAGCTGCTTCTGCTCCAAAAAGAATCTAAGGCTGTTGTGATCAGTCCTCACCCTAAACCTGTTACCCACTAAATACTGCCGGAACTTGGCCAATGCATGCATGATGGCCAACATCTCCTTGTCGTATATAGAATACAACCTCTCGTGTGGAAGGAGCTTCCGACTCTCAAAGGCTATAGGGTGACCTCCCTACATCAATACTGTGCCGATTCCCTCTCCTGATGCATCACACTCCAAAACGAATGGCTGCGTAAAATCTGGCAATGCAAGCACTGGGCAACTGCTCATAACCTCCTTGACCCTGTCAAAGGCTCGCTACGCTATATCCGTCCAACTGAATGCTCCCTTCCTCGTCAAATCTGTCAGGGGTGCAGCAAGCTGTGAGAAACCCTTGACGAACTTCCGGTAGTAGGTGCAAGACTGGAATGTAGCTGGGGCGTTGGTTAGCCCGAAGGGCATCACCAAAAACTCAAAGTGCCCATAGTGACACCTGAAGGCGGTCTTGGGAATGTCCTGCTCCCTCACGCGAATCTGATGGTACCCAGATCTCAAAACAATCTTTGAGAAGAACCATGATCCTCTCAACTCGTCCATCAACTCATCGATCCTGGGTATGGGTACTTGTTTTTTAGGGTCTTCTTGTTCAGGGCCCTGTAGTCAATGCACATCCTCAATGTACCGTCCTTCTTCTTCACCAACACCAAGGAAGAAGCGAAAGGACTCGTGCTCGGCCGAATGTGCCCAAGAGCCAGCAACTCTTGGATAGCCTGCTCAATCTCATCCCGATAGGCCTTGGGGTGCCTATAGGGGGTGGTAATCACTGCCTGCATGCCTTGCTCAAGCTCGATGGTGTGCTCAAACCCCCGATCCAGTGGCTGTCCTGGTGGAATGTCCCCAAACACTATGGCATACCGGTCAAGGATGGACTGTATCTCTGTATGTACTGCCTGCCCTGTAGTCCTTGCCTCTGATGCATGCAGCTCCACTGCCCACTCTATATCTCCCTTCCGGAAGACTGCCTCCATCCGATGAGCTGAAACAATTTGAGGCGGATATGTGTGCTGTCCGCGTATCTTCTCATGCCTCCCTGTCTTCTCATCATCCCGCTCCATCTCTAGGATCTTCCAATCCGTCGTGACCTTCCCTAGAGTGATGAGCCACTGAACACCCAGTATCATGTTGGTGTCCGGAATATCGACCACAAAAAAGTGGTCAGTCAATGTGTAGGTGCCCATCGTCACTGATAGCTCTGGACATAACGAGCACACATCATGGTCTGATCTCCTGGGACCAAGACTGGAAACCCATCGAAGCTCTCTGTCTGTATACATCTCCGCTTAACCATCTGTGCATCGATGAAGTTGTGGGTTGCTCCACTATCCACCAAAACTGATACTCGCTGGCCATGTATTGTCCCTCGTACGTGTAGCGTCAGATACTTGGGAACTCCTCACAATGCTGCAAGGGCCCCTCCGGTAGGTGCAAAAGATGCACCACCTACTGCTGGCGGTGGTGGTGGCAAAGGTCCCTGCACAACATGACTATCTCCTGCCTCCACATCATCCTCTTCCCCACTGCTCTCGGAGAAGACCTCAATAAAATGTGCTTTGCTCGCAGCACATCTATGTCCTGGTGCCCACGGCTCCTGACAGGTGAAACACAACCGCTTCTTCTTCAGCTCCCTCCTGGCATCATCGTCAATCTGTACTCGTCCTGGATTCCCCTTTGGAGGTGGAATCCTCACATCCTTCCCCTTAGACTGGAAAGTCTGCCTCTGGGGGTAAGGTGTCTGGGTCTTGGGTAAGACATCCTGTAAGTCTCAGGTCTTGCTAATAGCGTCCTGGAGTGTGGTTGGTCTAGTGGATCGGACTAAACCCCGAAGTGGCTCTGCTAACCCCTCAACATACATATAGATCCTCCCTACCATGGATAGATCTGGCACCATCACGGAAACCCTCAAGAAATTTGCAATGTAGGTCTCTGGGCTCCCTGTTTGTTTGAGCCTCGTCAGCTCAACAAAATGCTACTCTGGATCCCTCCGATGAAATCTCTCTATCAATCTCCTGGTGAACTCGGCATATGTCGTCACTGTGGAGTGTCCGAGTGTAATCATCCCATGAAACCACCAATCCTGAGCCTCACCATCCAAATGCAATGTTGCCACCTTGATGACCTTTGTCTCCAACATCTGGTTAAGCTGGAAATAAATGTTCAACTTCTCCACCCAAGACTTTGCCGAACTGTTTGATGAACCATCAAACGTAGGCAAGTGGAATCTACTACCTATATGGTGGGTGTCACCATCATGATAATGCCGGTACCCTCTGTGATGGTCGTGGGGTCTACTATCCCACTGGAGCTGAACAAAGTCTCTGAATGAAAGAGCCTCCCTGAACTCCTGCCCATAGGCTTGGTACTCTGCAAAATAATCGCCCATATGACCGGGCTCTGCCTCTTGCTGGGCTCCGGCCCCCGTGTCTGCTCCTAAGAAAGTGGGCATGGTAGAGCGTGTAGGGGGATGTGAGGCCACCTGCTGAGTAGTATCACGCTGCTCTGGAAAATGGTGGGATGCACCCGATCCCTCACCAACCTGGAAAACCTGTGGGCTCTCACGCTGTCTAGCCTCTACTACTGTGAATCTCTGCCCCATCACCTCAATCTGCCTCGACAGATCCTGCACTGATTTGAGGAGCATATCCGCAAATCTCTTCCCGTCCTCCTCTGCCATCGGATCCTCCTGCTCTGCGTCCACCATAGGCTCCTTCTGTTTTGCGTCCACCATAGGCTCCTCTTGTTCTGCGTCCACCACCGGAACACAATCTCCCTCTCTGTAGGTGTTCTCCAACCTACGTCCAATGTCTCTGTATCTCCTACCTTTGTAACAAATGTAGGGTTTTTCCCCTGGTGTCATAGATTGCTAGCTCCATAGGCTGAGCCAGATCTATGCTCTGATACCACTGTAATATTCCTAACCCGGAATATTCCTCAAACCCCAGTAAAATCTCAACCAGAAAAATGCACAAGTGGTATAGTCGCCGAGAAATCACAGAGATATAATAACAGTAGTACAACAAAAATAATATATATAAGAAATATAAACAGATACACAAGAAATACAGCGAGAAATGCTAAGCCATTTTATTATACTGAGTAAAGGAATGAGTACAGAGGTGATCAGAAAGACGACACCTCAACTTGCTCAAGGGAAGTAGAGAAATATACTCAGAATAGCAAAGAAATGGCTCCTCTCTGAACTACGTCCAAGCTGCTGAAGATCTGCAGTGCTGCTGCTGCTACTAGAAATCAAATGAGCATTTGGGACTGATCCCCTCCTTAAAAAAGGCCGAAACTTTGAAATCAGACTCTACTCAAGAAACCCAAAAAAACCCAGAAAGCTTTTCCGGAATGGCCGACCTCCGAAAATCACCCCCTTGGGGTTCTGCGCAGTCTCTCAAGGCTCTGCGCTGCCACTAAATGAAACCCTCCAGAAATCTGCTTGAAACCTCTGCCAAAACCCTCCAATATGCAAGGGCTGATCCCATGCTCAATCTCCCAGCACAAATCCTACTGCGAACCCGCAATCCCGAACTCCTGCTAGAAAGAACTGCGTCATCCCTCTCAGTGCTATGCAGTCCTCCAAGATGCTCAATCCTCTTGCCAAAAATGTTGATGGAAATACCTTGCCCGAGTAGGCACTCGAAGTCCCCCGGGGCTAAGGGTGAGATCTTCGAATGGAGACACTCAATGCACTAAACAGTGCTGCAGACTAGCTAAACAACCAGCGTGCTCTAAGTCGAAGTGACTAGTTCAAATGCACATAATTGAATGCCAAAATGAGGAGGCTCCTCTCTCCTTTATAGCATTGGTCTCACTCAATCCCAAGGCTCACCTCTTCCAACGTAATCTCCTCTTGCCACATGTTCCTTTTCCCATCTGCGCAGTCCCTCCAAGTGTCTGCGTGGGCCCCATCTCTGCGTGGTCCTCTGGCCCCTTTGGCTCCCCTTTAAGTCACAACATTGTGCTACTAGGAAGTGACTTTTATTCTAAAAGTGAGTTATGTCCCCTTTTGCTCACCTTTTTATTTACAAATAACTATAGAAGGCAAAATTGAGTAAAATTGAATATTCCAATTAGCCATAGCTAATTAGGAATATCACACACTTGTTAGATGTTGCGGGAAGTTACTTTTCAAAATCTGCCACACAAGAGTTAGCAAACAATCCAAACAATGACTGTAAAATAAGTTAAGTATTAATGGAAAAATCAATAAGATAAAATGTATATGTACAATTATAATTTACAAAAGGCTAAGCTAAAGAGTGAGAGTAAACTCTCGTCTTTGTTTAACCATCTTCAAGCTCTTAGATAACAAATGAAAGAAATGAAGTACAATGTTTTTTAAAAGAGACTTAAATTTAAAAGTTCTCGGTTTGTGCACAAGCTATGTGCCGGAATCCCTGCAAAACCACTTTGTAAGATAAGGCTATGAAAGTTCAAAGAACAAATGAGAACTCCTTTAAGAATGTATCAAGAGTGGATTGGTCTCTCCAAAGACTTCCCCTCACGCTTGATTCTGTAATCCCAACAAGATGTTCCCTCTACAAAACTTCAATTAAGAATTAGTTCCATATAGATTTAGCAATAAACAATGATAAGAAACTCTAGAGATTTATTTAAAACCAACTAGAGCATTCTATACCTAGAGCATACTTCTAAATCAAATGTAAATGCAAGATAGCTCTACATTAACAAATCTACAAGAGCATATGCAAGCAAATTAGATCAAAGCATGAGTAAAATGAATTATACCAATGCTCAACAATTGATCACACTCGAAAGGGAGGAACACCTCATGAATGAAACCCCAAAGTCTTTATTGATATTTCCGAAAGTGTACAAGGCAGTAGCGCTTCTGCAAGCATAATAACTAGTAACAATCTTATACAATGTGAGAGCCCATGGCTCTATTATATAGAGAGTTGGGAGCAATTCCCAATGAAGAATGACAATGACAAATGGCATTGGAGCCAATCCCAATGTAAAAGTGATTAAACAAGTGGCATGAGGTGACAATCCCAAAGAGAAATTCGAATTTGTTGAATGGAGCTCCAATGCCAAGTGTAAAAATCGAATTCTGGCAAGTGGACATCATTTTCTTCTTTCCTTATGTGCCAAATTCGAATTTTATGGTGGAATGACAAGTGTATATGGGTGGTAACCCATGTGGAGACAATTTCCCACAAAAATATCCACCAAATATTCTCTCAAATCCTTCCCAATGTGCATTAACTTCACAAATTCGAATTTCCAAGCAAAATTTTCATTTAATGCCAGAAATTCGGTTTTATTTGAGCACATGTCCTTTTTTTGATTTTAGGAGTCCACATCACCTTGGGACTTCACTTTAACTCCTCATAATTCTCCACCTCATTTCCACAACATTTAGCATGTGTGGATATTTATTTTTCTCCATTTATTTAATTTCTGGCTTAATTAATTGCCAGATTTCCGACTAAACTTTGGAAAAGTGGGTTATGAGGGTCCAAAACACATTATTAACCCCTCAAAGTGTGTCATGGTAGAAAGTTGAGGGTGAGAGGTGTAATTTTGATTACTCATACCCCATACAACTTCTCTAAACTACACTTATTACAATTTAAATACAATTTTATTTGCAATTTTTGACCTGCGAGAAATTTAAAAAATTAAAAAATGGCTACCTAGACCTAACCAAATTCCACGAATTTTTTTGTGTGATCTAGTATGGTAATATACATCGACTCTAGACACTAAGATGTGTCAGAGGCTCAACCTTCAAACCATCACTCTGGCTTTGGGGTAAAATGTGAGTGAAAAAACCTAAAAAATTATCCGCCTTTGAAAAAGAAGGGATAATTAACCAGATAAAAAAAAATACTCCAAGGTGGACTCGTTTTCTGATCGAGTCCCAACATCCTAGGCCTGTTACAAATTCAAAACTCATCATTACTAGTATCACTTATTACAATTTCCCGTAGGGTGTGGAATGTGGGTACAAGAAAGATGATGAGAAGATAGAAGTAGAGTTAAAAAACTCTGTTGACTGGCGATATTTGATGGTACAAGTGTCCTCTGGATAATCTTTGGGCATGGAGTCTTCATATAATCATCAGGTGCCACTCTAGTGGTCAATAGGTCCCAAACCCCTCTTAGCCAACAACTACTCCGAATAGTGATAAAGTGACTAAATCAAAAGGCAAGAAGATTGAGAGACATTATAACTTTGGTGGGGAAAAGGGTCATTTGGAGTCTAAATGTTTCGAGAAGATGGGAGCCTTAGAAACAACAATGAAAAAGCACAACATCAATCTTGATTCTTATTCTTCTAACTCTTCTTCCATGGACATGCACTTTCTGCTTTTGGAATTTCCTTCAATGCAACATTTACTTCTTCTAATGATTGACTTATTGATTCTGGAGCATTTTATCAGTGTAGATAATATCGGCGAAATATCGCCGAATAGCGTAAATATCGCGATATTTTCGGCTAGCCGAAATATCGCAGAGAAAATATCGGCGATATTTCGGCAAAATATCGCGCGGCGATATAAAATTATCGCCGGGCGTGTTTTTCCGCGGCTACAAAAAGGAAAAATTGGTTTTTTTTTCTTCATTTTTGTTTCTGAGTATTGGAGAAGGAAGGGAAAGAGTTTTGTGGTGCTTGTCAAGGAGGGTTTGAAGATCAAACAACGATTATCTCTACCAATTAAGATTTTTTTGTGGATCAAAGATTGAAGAATAGTGAAACAAACTTCATTTCTTCCATTAACAGGTATGTTCTTAGAAACCCCTATGTTAATGATTTTTTCATAGATTTAGGGTTATGCTTGCTTGCCTCTTTGCCTACCAACATTTTGTTTTTTGTTTTTTCCATTTGCTATGATTTTCATGCCCATGAACCAATGTAAGGGTTTTCTCCATATTTGGACAGCAAGCTTCATTTTTTTTTTTTCTTTCAACTTTTTTATGCACCCTCTTATTGCGATTTTTTGTTCACATTGCAAAATGCAAATAATGTAGTAATTTTTTTTGAATGAGGTGGTTATTACTTATTATTTTTTCATTTTGTGTTGGGGGGTTTAATGCCAATTTTTTGTTTTTTTGTGCCCTAGGTTTGAATTAGTTCACTACAAATGTCAAATATGCCAAAAGCCTTGGACCCATTTTGGGAGTATGGGGAGGCTGTTGGTGGGGCAAATTAGGCATATATATCATGCAACTTGTGTGGGACCAAGATGTCAGGAGGGGTTACACGATTGAAATACCATCTGGCTAGACTCTGCATATGATGCGGATGTAATGCCTTGTATGGTTTCTAGTGCAAAGGTTATACAAAAAGCTCGTGAAGCAATTGCTGAACAAGACAGAAAGAAAGCTGCTAGGGAGAGGCCAATGGTCTCAGATAGATAGCTGCTAGTTTTATTTGTTTTGCAACTTTTGCTACATATAAGTTTATAACCCATAATGATGAAATACTTTTAAAGTTTTAGATATGTGATGTTATTTTATTTGAGTCCCTGATTGTACAATTATCACTATCAAGGATCAGCAGGATATGTGATGTTATTTTGTTTAAGTCCTTGATTGGACAATTATCAGGGATCAGCAGAATTTGGTATCGCCTTTGAAGTTTGATGTATCATTTCTATTTGACATAATATATATCAGTGCCTTCTTCATATTTATGTGCCAATGTGTTTAGCTCATGTTGTTATTGCTTTATATGTTTAGATATCTAAAAAGAAAAATGAATATATTATGCATTTTTTATGCTTGCCGATATTTGCCGATATTTTCGCCGATATTGTTGATAAGATATTTTCTAGACCCTCGCCGATATATTGTTGATACCAATAGTTTCAACATTGGATAAAACATTTGCTTCCAAAAACTTTAAAGTATTTTACAGTAGGAGTCTTACCGTACCAAAGTTCATGTGGAGTTTGAGTGCTATTTACTTGAACATTTTCTTTGTTGAAAATAGTCACAGTAGCAAATGCAACTTCACCGCAGAAGGTTGCAAGAGTTTCAGATTCATCTAGCATGGCTCGAGCCATTTGTTGAATTGTTCTGTTCATCCTTTCTACTACACCATTTTGCTAAGGTGTTCTTGCAGTGGAGAATTCCCTTTTTATTCCATATTGTTCACAAAAGTCAAAGAATTCATCCGATATAAATTCCCCTCCTCGATCAGATCTGAGGCATTTGTTTTTTCGATCTAATTCATTTTCAACCAAAGCTTTGAAGGCTTGGAATTTTTCAAATGCTTCATCTTTATGCTTTGGAAGACCTATCCAACACATTTTGGAAAAATGATCAATGAACAAAATAAAGTATTCTTCTCCACGAGGTGACTTTTTCCTTGTTGGTCCACATAAATCAGTATGGATAAGTTCAAGAGGCTTACTAGCTCACTCTTCTTTTTCCATGAAGTGAACTCTGGTTTTCTTACCGATTTGACATGGTTTGCATATTGTATTTTCTGGGATATTGATATCTGGAAGATCACGAACAACCTTGAGTCTGCATGATTTTCTTATTTGAGAAAAGCTTAGATGTGCCAATATTCTATGCCACAGCCAGTTTTCATCATTTTTGCTTAGATAGCACTGTTGTTGTCCTCCTTTGAGTATGTTTAAATTGTTTGGAGTTCTTGTACCTTTGATCATGGTCTTTCCTGTATCAAGCTCACGAACAACACATATGTTTGATCGAAACACTACTTCATTTCCTTGATCACACATTTGACTGACACTCAACAGGTTATACTTTAAACCATCTGCATACATAACATTTCCAGCTTTAACCTTTTCTTTCAAGAAAACAGAACCTTTACCTTTTATGATAGCTGGAGTGTCATTTCCAAATGCCACATTCTTTTCCTTTTCTAAGGCATTATATGAGTGAAGTTTCTCTTTATCACCTGTCATATGTTTGGAGCATCCACTGTCGATGTACCACTGGTTTTCTTGTTCTTCTTCATACAAGGCTATACCGCATCTTTCTGTTTGAGATTCTTTCCTTCTCCATATCTTGGGATTTAATGGTGTTTGCCTAAATTTGCTCCTGCATTCAGATTCTTCATGACCAAAGTTGTTACAAATTGAATATTCTATTTCATTTTCAAGAGGAGAAAAGTTATTATAGGAACTTCTCTTGATCCCTGTTATATTCCTTTGATTTCGTGCTTCTCTAGTCATGATGGTTTTGTAAGCAACGCATTGAGCAGCTTTGTGCCCAAAATTATGACATGAAAAACATTGCCCATTAAAGAAGCTTCTGCGACTATCGAATCTATTTACCTATAGATTGTAGTTTCTATTGATATTCATCCTTGGATCAAATTGAGTACGATTTACCTAGTGATCAACTTTATGCCTTTGCTGACGATTGTCATATTGTTCACTGGTCTTTGTTGCATCAAGATAGCTTTTGGTGGAGGTTGACGGCTTCTATGATTGAAATGCTTCTTCAGTATATCCCAGACCTATCTTTATCAAAGGAGAACGCTAAACTTTGATAATTTCATTTAAAGTTTTTGATCCTTTAGCAAATCTAAGATTGAGAGATTTTGTTTTCTCAAGATCTTTTCTTAGACCCACAATTTCACATTCTACTTTTTCATTGTGTTTTTCTTTTTCAACAAAGGTATCTATGATCATATTCTTTTCTTCTAAACAGATTTTGAGTTTAGAGATTTCTTCATGAAAGTTTTCCTCTTCTAAAGCATCCCAAAAATCATCATTGTCATAAGCCATGAGAAGTCTGTAATCTTGATCAGTTTCATTTTCATCACTATTAGATAAACCATCGTTGTCTTCATGAGTATACTAACTCCTATTCACAACTTGTTTCCTATTCCCTTTTGCATATTCCTTTCCTTTTTCATATTTATCTTTATGAGCACATCTGGCAGCATAATGACCAACTCTACAACAAGCAAAAAATTTGAAAGGTAGCTTACCTCTGAACCTTCCAGAACCCCGTTGAAGCTTCTTGACAAAATTTACCTCATCTTCTTCTTCTGAAATGTGTCCTGATTCATTGTATTCTTCCTTTTTTTTTTCCTTTTGTTGAAGCTTTAAATGTGGTTTCTCTCATATCTTATGGACCTCATTTTCTCATCCCAAAAGCGGTTAGGATTCCGTGAAGTTGTGTCATAGTGATATTCTGCAAACCCTATTTTTCTTCTATGGCAGACACTTTTGATTCAAATTTAGCAAACAAGGATCTCAAAATTTTCTCAACTAAGGTAACTTCCTTTATTTCTTCACCGAGATTCTTTATACAAATAACAACCTTATCTATACGTAAGAAGTAACTAGCTATACTCTCATCACTATGCATCTTAAGAGTTTCATACTGAATTCTAAGAGTTTGAAGCTTAGCACGTTTTACCTGAGAGTCTCCTTCGTAACTCTGAACGATTCTATCCCATATCTCTTTGGCTGATTTGAGTTGCATGACTTTGACAAACTCTGATTGTGACAAACTTCCAAATAAAGTATTGACAGCTTTGGCATTGGTTTCATATTAAGTTTTTACTTGCCGTGTCTATAGGAATTCTTGTTGGAAATTTATATCCTCCTTCCACAATTTCCCAGACATCTGTTCCAAGAGATTGTAGATAGGTTGTGGTTCTTATTTTCCAATAAACAAAGTTGCTCCCATCGAAGATTGGCGGTCTGATGGATCCCATGCTTTCATGATTATTCATCTTGATGGATCCTCCTTCAAGCGATCAAACTTCTTATGAAGGACCTGCTCTGATACCAATTGTTGGAAATAACACTGAGAGAGGGGGTGAATCAGTATTATCAGATCAATAATTTTATTTCCCAAACAGATTTATATACGCTACTTCAGTGAAGTGAACTAGCATGTACATGCAACTGTGATTCAAGAAACCAGCGTACATCCAGATAAATTGTGATTTAGACAATTTATCATGTGTTGATCTTAAACCAGTATATCAGTAACTTATTAGACAGTGTAGTAAAAGCAGAATAAAGCATCACACATAAGCAACACACATGAACACCAAGATTTAAGGTGGAAACCCAATGTGGGTGAAAACCACCTGCTGCTGTCGTCTCTGTCTTCTTTTAATAATAATAATAAAAAATCTGTTTACAATCTTGTACTGGTGCAGACTCATACTAGTACGCAGGCACCCACTTGCAGAAGGCTACAACCTTCTCTCGTTTTCCAGTTTCTACTGGAAGGAAGCTGCAACCCCCTAGCTCTTGTACAAGCCAATTTGTTTACTAGTACGTAGGCGCCGACCTACAGAAGGCTATGACCTTCTTTCTTCCTCCAGGGACCACGTTTCATGAATTTTCAGACTGGACCCATCAAAAACTTTTAAACTTAAACTGCATCAACCAACATTCAGTTAATCTGAACAATCAGATCACTAACACCAGAACACTGTGTTGAACCCAAAAACCTACATCATCATTCAGAACCAGTTGTAACCTCAAAAACCATGCATCAGAGTGTATACGCTACTTGGTTGAACCCAAATTGTGTGTATACGCTACTTTCGTTAATCAAACCTGCGTATACCTTCAAAACTACTGCAAACATCAACTTTCGAATCAAGTCTGTACCAACCAGCAATATACTGAACATCTACTGTCAACTTACAGAGCTTTACGCAAGCAGCAACAAAGATCACTTCTTCTCACTTATACAATCAATCTATCAAATATCAAACTCCTTATTCATTCAGTTTTACATTCAGATCTAAGAAGACTTCATTGACAGACAACAGTAAAACAACAGCACTGATCTGTTAGATCAATCATCCTTGAACATTAAGCTTTTCTTTTGCATATGCTACTTGGAAGAGCCGAACCAACGTGTATACGCACCTTCACCAAAGCGAACCAGTGTACAGATCTGCAAATGCTAACTTAAAACATCACAACTATTCCAGACTTCAGTCATACCCAGATCAGAACATTTACAGTGTAAATCATGCGTTAGCATTCAGATCTAGACAATCCATGATTAAACCATATAATAATCATTCATTTTAGGTCTCATGATCTTGATCCATCATTAGATCTCGTCCCCCATCAACCACTAAGGTTCATCTTTAGTTCAGATCAAGCAAAGCACCATAAATCCATAACATGCATATTTGCTTTTGATCTCTCTTCATAAGATATTCATTACTTACACCCCTATCCCTTTGATCTTCTCCTCCTTATATAGTTTTAGGCCTTTCTCAATACCTTGGACCAAAACCACTTAGAACCAATACCTTGGACCAAATACCTAGGTTCAATACCACGGATCAAATACCTCAGACCAAAACCTTGGTTTTCCAACATGTACATGCTTTTCTTCCTGTGGGAGTGCGTGTATACGTATACGCCTTTTTTGTTCTTTGGACCAGCGTGTATATGTTGTTTTGACTAAGTGGACCTGCTTATACTTCTTAAATTGTTTTTCATCAGCCTTTTCCTTTACCTTCTTTATTCTAATCAGTAGACCTTAGTTCCATCTTCCTGTTCATCTGTACCAATGCCCTGTTACCTCTGAATAGACCTGTTACACTGTAATTTGCCATATTACTTCTGAAATGATTCCTTTGAACTGCCATGCATTCTGTCACATCGGATATCTCTCCTATGGATCCATCTAGTTACCATATACAAGTGAGTTGTCCTGCTACAAGTGGGTTGCCATCAAGTACAACACAGGCATCATAATGCCAACACACATTGCATTGAGTACACGCGGGGAGTGACAGGTACAGGGACACAGGCGAGACACAGGCCAGTACAGAATGACATAGTCATAGTTGAGGGTATTTAGTGGTGTATAGGGGTAGGTCGCGGTGTACAATGGCATGTCCAGGAGTACTGAGATGATCGATGGTATGCAGGGGTGTATAGTGCAGCACAACGAGGTCCTAGAGTGTTTCCTCCAAGGAGACCCTTGGACAGAAACACCAAGCATACCTTTGGGCATAGTTCACCTAGGATCGACGGGGACACAGATGAGCGATACTTGATGGTATCCGCGAAGACTCACACGTCTAACCCTCTTCTACATCCCTCGCGGGCGCAGTCGATTTTGTTGTTGACTTTTTGCACTTTGGGCATGAGCAATGGGGGACGACGAGCTCAATCGAGGTATTTGGGTGACACTCAGCGCACCAAGGGGGGAAACTTTTCAACAGTGGCATTGGGTTGGGAGATAGTAATGAGGGAGACATGTGTCACTCTTTTCTCAGGGCATGTGGGACCATGCATGAGCAGAGGATACCATGTACGACTAAGGTAGTTTCATAGTATGTGTTCGAGCTCTAGACCTTATATTGGCACAATATTGAGAGGGAGGATGGCAAACCCAAGGGAGATGGTTGGCAGGAACACGAGGGATCAGCATAACCTGAGCCGATTACGAGTATCAGATACCCATCTTTTGGTTGCATTCAGGGGCTAGCTATTTGGCACACGTGGCTTCCAGCGATCATCGGTACTACACAGTTGCAGGGACACGGCAGATTAGCATGCATCAAATTAGCCCACAATACATGGAGCCCATATATTGATTACATGTAGGGACTAGAGATGAGGCATAGATGAATTCCTATAGTTGTCAAAGCTATGTTGCAACAGGTCCAACTAGGGGATGCAAGGATTCAGTTGATTGATAGATCACTCTATCTTGTGATGGTCGGAGCCATGGCAAAGAGCGGTCTAGTTCACTGTGGGATTGGCACATGGGGGTAAAAAGTGGCCTTCATCAAATGGTGAGGCAGGCCTTCTTTATGACTGCACCAGTTCGGAGTTAGATTTAGATGGGTAGACTTTGGTGTCATGGAGATGTCGGGACAGGATGTGTCTCACCTCTATCAGTATTCCACCATCGAGTTCCAGGAGAGGAGGATACCATGTACGCACGATGGGCAGTCAGCGAGAGCGAGAGTGGTGCAGCGACAACATGGTGGCACCCTTCTATTGCTAGCATTGGACCCAGACATCGCAGTACTAGACAACTCGGCGACCATCAAGGGTCAGCCAGCTGCAACAAGGGGAGGTCACTCAAATCTTCCTTTGGGCTTTAGCGAGTCACCGATGGCGTGGGGACTTCTGGTATTTATACTAGACAGGATAGTGAGTGGTGCGAGGGGAGCTTCAGGTTAGACATGATGCATTGGGATCCTAGTATTGAGGGATTCTTTCATGTCAGGACAGTGCAGAGACCAAGGATGACTTAGCAGCACGTTTGGGACCCCAGTATTACTGATGGTGATAGGGGCCTGGGGTGGTCAGAAGACAGAGGAGGCGCTTGTTTAGGCATTGTTGGAGGACAAGCAATTTTTGGTGCATTGGAGGAACTTGCCGAATGAGGATGCCACCTGGGAGGGTGGACACATACGTGAGCATCTGATGCTAGAGTTGCTTGGGGAGAAGCAACATTTTTTAGGGGAGGATTGTAATGTCCCTTCCAAAATTAAATTGTTACAGGTTTATTTATTCTACAATTTTGACAATTTTGGAGGCCATGGGACCCATGTGATTTTTAGAAAGTACTTAGGAAGGAGAAAGGGGCCAAAATGTTTTGTTGGCATAGCATGGGGGCCACCCACATGAGGAAATGTGCACCACCTTAGAGGGAAGTTCGAATGACTAAGGAGGGAAAGTCGAATTGCTAGTTGGAGGGGGCCCACATGGCAAAA
Organism: Pinus taeda; assembly: GCA_000404065.3. Taxonomy (NCBI): domain Eukaryota; kingdom Viridiplantae; phylum Streptophyta; class Pinopsida; order Pinales; family Pinaceae; genus Pinus; species Pinus taeda. Next base: position 93,015 of record APFE030916286.1, read on the forward strand.
GAGACCCAAATTATAAATAGAGGAGGCTCAACCTCATTTGGTATCTTTTGACAAATTGAACTCAACTTTAGTTGCTCAAGCTACTTAGCTGAATTATTGTGTTGTTTAGCACACGAGTGTCTCCGAGCGAAGATCTCAACCTTTGCTTCGATGGACTTCGAGTGCCATCCTAGGAAGGCAATTCTTACTAAATTGGAGGAGAACTGATGGAGTTTCACAATCACATCATTCAGCATTTGTCTCAACCAGTGCATATTTCTAGAGGACGCGGAAGGGGAACACGTGGGTGTTGCTTGTGGGTTCATCCGGACAGCAACGGCAAGGGGAGTTTGGGCATTGGAGCTACAATGGAGGATCAAACTTTCCAAAATTTATTTATTCTACAATTTTGACAATTTTGGAGGCCATGGGACCCATGTGATTTTTAGAAAGTACTTAGGAAGGAGAAAGGGGCCAAAATGTTTTGTTGGCATAGCATGGGGGCCACCCACATGAGGAAATGTGCACCACCTTAGAGGGAAGTTCAAATGACTAAGGAGGGAAAGTCGAATTGCTAGTTGGAGGGGGCCCACATGGCAACAGAGACCCAAATTATAAATAGAGGAGGCTCAACCTCATTTGGTATCTTTTGACATATTGAACTCAACTTTAGTTGCTCAAGCTACTTAGCTGAGTTACTGTGTTGTTTAGCACACGAGTGTCTCCAAGCGAAGATCTCAACCTTTGCTTCGATGGACTTCGAGTGCCACCCTAGGAAGGCAATTCTTACTAAATTGGAGGAGAACTGATGGAGTTTCACAATCACATCATTCAGCATTTGTCTCAGCCAGTGCGTATTTCTGGAGGACGCGGAAGGGGAACACGTGAGTGTTGCTTGTGGGTTCATCCGGACAGCAACGACAGGGGGAGCTTGGGCATTGGAGCTACAATGGAGGACCAAACTTTCGGGAGAGTTTTGGAGCAGGAGGTTGTTGCATTGGAGCAGTTCGCTTTACAATCACCTGGGCATGTGTAGAGAGCCATCACTGGATTCACGTGGGAATTGGAGGAAGGAATTGTAGAGCTGGAGTTGGCTGGGAGAAGTGGGAGATCATTTCGAGGGCCATTTGAGGATGATTGTTGGAGTTGGGAGAGCAGAGATTGACAGGATTAGTCACAGCAGCAGAATTCGAGATTGGAGGAGGGCCAAGTTGTGAAAGGTCAATTTTTGAAGGTTTGAACCAATGGAAACCCTTTCTAGGTTTTTCTAGGTTTGGGGCAATGATCACACTCTTAATTTTATAGAATTTTCTAGGTAGATCTAAGGGGTCAAACAGGGGTCCCAACTCAGCCAGCAACTAGAGAAGCTAAGGGGAATTTGGGCCAAATTTCCGAGGTCAACATTTGGCCAATCCCTTCATGGGTTATTCTGGGTATTTGGTGGAGAGGTAGAGGATAATTTCCCGTAATTTTTCTGAGCATAGGAAGCAATGATTCCAACCTTTTGATTCCACCAGACAGCACAGTTTCTGGGCAATGCAGATCAGTTTTGGTGCAACAGTTGGGCAGCATTCAGATCAACATTTTCTCACCTAGGTTTTGTCACGCTTGTCCTTAGAGACAAGCCCAGGAGCACCATTCTATTTTATCAGTGTATTTGCCCTTGAAGATTTAATAAAATGGCTTAGCAGTTCTCTATTTCCAGCATTTTCATGGGTGCCTGATGTGTATTTCGTTTTTCTGATTGCTGGATTGTTTGCTTGCTTTGTTTATCACTTACTTTTCTGTTTAGGAACATTACAAAACACCAAAACTCCATGCTATGAGTGGTACTTGAAGACTAAGAATCAGCCATTACTACCACTGAGATATTTTTCTTTTATTTGTTATATTGACTTTGTTAAGCATCATCATAATAATAACAATAATCTATTTTGAAGGTCATGACCAAGCCAGACACTATATTGGTGTATGAGACCCCATTGTTTGGGGACAAGGGACCCACCTTTGCGTAGTGATTTGACTGCTAAAGTCTACAGATGTGTACATACTCTATCCCCCTCTGAACCTATGACATCTTCAGAGGAAACACAAGATTCCATATACAAAGAGAGGTCATTTAGTACATAAACCTCTGCAATATTTTGGTTGTTTTCACTTGTAATTGAATGTGGATTGGTCTAGACTAGAGTGTAGTCAAAACCATCCATGTATCCCCACCTTGCCCCTCTCCAGTAACACCCACAAGGTTAACTTATATAATAGAAAGGTTTTCTCAATATCAAGGTTTAGTTGTTGATAGTTATAAACTGGTCTACATGTCCTTCCAATAGAACCTCAAACACAACCAAGTTAAAGGAGATTAGCAAGCAATACAATCTATTCAAACTTATCCAAGTTAAAGGAGATTAGCAAGCAATACAATCTATTCAAACTTTATAGGAAAATAAATTAAGTGTCTATAAATTGATCAAATGGAACCAAAATTCCAACCCAAAAAATCTATAAAAAGAGAAAAAAACAGCACTAAATAAGTGTGCTACATTTGAATCAAAGTGCGCTATACAGAGAAAGATACCCAAGCATGAGTGCACTACAAAGGAGATACACAAATGCACATAAAAGAGAAAATATTCCCACCACAAGACAATACCAAAGATGCAGTGTCCATAGGCTTAACATGTTGAGTTTCTGTAGTTACTGTCAGTATTCATCACTGAATTAACCCACAAAATTTAAAGAGAATGGAAATATAAAATTGAAGTCATGTCAGCTCCAAATTAGAATTCAAATTTTGCCTCTAAGATCAAGTCAGCCTGCCCTAAAGACACACCTATTTGGGCTCAATCATCCACTATATATTGCTATTTGTCCTCCTCCATTGGCAACCAATTCAGATCACAAAAATCATCTGATTTTTCTGTTCATCCATCTGAAGAAGAGAGAGAAGAAAGAAGTTCAATGCTTGACCAAGTCTATCCAGTGTTGACCGAAGTCTGAGGCACTGTTTGACCATAGTCTGAGGCTGTTTGACCAATGTCTGAGGCACTGTTTGATCACAATTGACTAGGGTTTCTGAGGCAGTTGCAGGAAGTCGAAATTCGGCCTCTTTGACCTGAGTTGACCAACGGTTACAGGAGGCCAAAAATATCTCTGTTTGACCAGGTTTGACATGGGTTATTTGCTAGTCAGTTTGACTTTGTTTGACTGGAAAATTCAGATTGTATCTCTTGTTGAATTGGATAATTTCTCTAAGATCAAGTTGCCGGGTTTTTCCCTAGTTAGCATTTTCCCAGGTTAAAAATTTGTCTCTCTTGTGTTTGGATGTCTCTTCATGATACTACTGTCATTATTGTTTTACTGTTGATATTTTCTATGTATAATTGCTTAATGATGAATGTGACATGAGATGAATTAGTTAAAGAATCATTGAAAAGTAATTATCATACTAGGAAATCTTGAAAAATCAACATGGTTTCAGACCAAGGCCAAAGAGCAGCCTTTAAAAGTGTAGCCATATTCAAGTCAAAGACAGTCAAAGTCAAGGATGGTTTTCATTCAGTCTAGATGAAATTTGTATGAATCATTGTATAAAGAGCAAGGATCAGGGTTAATATTTTAGTCACAAACTTGGTCTTTGTGACCAAACCAAGAAGGCCAATAGGCCTCAGGAACAAAACTGATCAGGCCAAGTAAAGTCCGTGTAGGCCGCAAACAGAGGCTATGATGAACTATGTGTATTCTAGGTCACAGCAAGGGCCAAGTCCTGTCTACTAGATAAGGCTGTCGGGTTAGGAAGGTGTTGGTTGAAGCCCTAGAAGGAGCCGAGAGTCAAAGCCTTGTGATCAGAAGAGACCGAGACTTTAAAGAGGCCAATCTTGGCATAAAAAGGAGAGCAGCAATAATCTTGTGCTAAGGCCATAGGCTGAGGATAGGCCGCAGGCCTACAAATGGAGCCAAGATGTTAATTTTAGATAATAATGGTATGTTCTATGCTTAAGAGCAATTTTACTTCAATTTTCTTATTAGCCCAATATCAATATCCAGTTTAGCAATCACATCAACATGATAATAAAATGCAGATAGAACATAAACAATAACAGTAGAAGACAAGTGTTAAATTATGGTATCTTCTATGCTTAGAGCAATTTACTTCAATTTTCCATATTAGCTCAATATCAATTCCAGATTAGCAATCACATTTACATGATACTAAAATGCATATAGTTCATAAACATAAATCGCAGAAAACAATCCAAGACAAGGGAACACAAGATGTGGCACCAGCCAGGGACAAACCCCAATGTGTGAAACCCTTGATCAAATCTTGTTATGATCTTCAATAGTTCAGCAAAGAAAGAGATAGTACAAATACATTTGAAGCCAACACTTTGACTTGCTCAAATAAAAGATCTTCACCATGAAGATGACACAATGGAGTTAACTCTTGGCACCAAGGACTGCAGCTTGGAATGCTGATAGAGCAGCCCTCAATCTTCAACTGATTTGCAGCATATCAAGCTTCTAGAATAAGGTTCTCCAAGGTGAGACCCTTACATCATCATGCTGCTCCTTGTTAGTTGAATGAACCTCAACGCAGTCCTTCTAATATCCTCATGTTGCTGGCTATGGCCTGTGGCCTAGCTCAGCAAGACTGAGCCTGAATAAGGTCCAAAGTACTGTCTCCTAACAGTCCCAAAATCTGCCCAGATTTGTCTGCAATTGTCCGCCAAGGAAAGGCTGTCCCCTTCACTATTCAGAGTAACCTTCAAGCCGTTAACAGTGACTGAACAATGGCTATGCCTTCTTCTTATTACAGTGGCATCCAAGTGGCATACAGCAGCCCTTAGAACAAGTTTATGACAGTCTATTAGAGTGACTGATAACCCTCCAGCAAGTGCTCAATCAAACCTCCTAGCCTTGGCCTACCAACTAGCAGTTCAGCCCTCTAATTGGACCCCTGAAACAGTCCTTAAATGTCCACGCTGATCAGTCTTCTTCTTGCTGCAGTTTAGGCTCTTTTGGCTGCTGATATAGGCCTCCTTTGAATGCGGCCAGAACTCCCTTCCACAGCAGCTATATGGCTGCTAGGGCTCTCCTCCTACTGCAGCTAGGGCATCCTTTAAGGACTGCGGTTTAGAGCACAAATGGACTGTGGCTAGGGCACAAATTGAACCGCAGATTTAGAACCTCATACATTAGCGGATCTGGGCTCTCCTTAAGTGCATATTAGATCATACATTGACTGTGTATAGGAGCCCTTTCTTGACAGCATTTAGGGCCTGCCTTCCATAGCTAATTAGGCCTCCTTTATACAGTCATTCAACTGCATCTGTAGAGCTGCATTAGCCCTCCTATTCTCTGCGGCTAGGGCATAACATGACCCTCCTTTCTCTGTGTCTAGATGTCTTCTCTTAGGACAGCGCTTAGGGCATTTAAGGACAGCGGCTTAAGGTCTCTCCTTAAACCTTGCTGCGCTATGAAAGCCTCCTTCATGAGTGCGTTGAGGGCATCCTTCCATGACAGCATTAAGGTCATCTCCATGACAGCATTAAGGCTACTTCCATGGCTGTGATTTGATCTTCATTAGGGCAGCATAGAGCTTTCTCTTCCATGACTGCATCTAGATCTAGGGCATCTCCTCTAGGGAAGCATTAGACCTTCTCCCAAGGACAGCGTATTCTCTTAGAGACGACTCCTTCCACCAAAACCCAAACAAGTGGAGAGGAAGAGATCACAAGAGGTGTATCTAAAATGACTTGCAAGCCACCTCTATTTATAGTGCAACGTTGAGGATAGATGGGGGTAATTTGGTTGCTGGCCGACCTTGACGAATTGCCACATAACACAAATAAATTCATATCTCCATGAATACATGTCGGAATCGGATGATCTTTAGATCAACCCTACACCTCTCAATGAGAGGAATCCAAGAAAAATATCAGCGGCCATAAATAAGTAGACCCACATGGAGTTTGGCCCTAGTTGCCAATTTTAACAACAAGCCAAGACAAGAGGACACAAGATATGGCACCTGCCAGGGACAAACCCCAATGTGGCGAAACCACTAATCAATTCTTCCTATAATTCTTCAAAAGTTCAGAAGAGAGAGAGAGAGTACAATATACAATTTTCACTTGCCCAATCAAAGTGAAATCTGACCAGTCAAACTGCAGTAACAGAAAGTCCTAACTAGAAAGTCAACGCTGGTCAACAGGGCAGATTTTGACCTCCAAAACAGCTTGGTCAAACTCGTTTAACTCGGCCTCCAAACAGCTAGTCAAATCAACCCCGAAACATTCTGAAAAAGTCCAGTCAAATCTGGTCAACAAAAGTCAACACTGCAGCAAACCCTTTTGCATTCAACGCTGGTCAAACAACCTCGATTTTTGTGCCCAAAAATGCAGCCTACCCAAACAGATATCCTCCACACAAAACCGCAGTCAAAACAGGTCAATGCAAGTCAAAACAACCTCTTGCAATTTCGGTCAACGGCTGGAACAGAAAAGTACAATCGTTCTTCGCACATGTGGAGAGCTACCTCTGAAATTAGTACCCAATCAATGAAGGAGAGAGAAGAATGAGTGTGAGATGAGATGCCAAAATGAGGGGGAGGCTCCTTGTATTTATTTGCAACGTTGAGGGCTTGAGGGTGCAAAATTAGATGGTTGGCCAACCTTGACAATTTGTCCATAATCAAAATAAATTCATAATTCCATTTGTACATGTCAGAATGGGATGATCTTTAGATCAATCCTACACCTCTCGGAGACAGGAATCCAATAAAAATACCAGCTGCCTCATATGAGCTGTCCAAGGTGAATTTTGGCCCTAGTTGCCAAATTTAACACAAGAGGACTTAGAGCGTTAGAAAATAAAGCCGATGTATCTCTGTGTTGCAAAAGGCCAGCGAGGAGTCCTGGAAACTGTTGTTCATGAAAGGAAACAATAGTTTAGGTTTGAAAGGACTGCCTTGTGGCTTGTATCAAAGTTTTCCTTAGAGTTGTTGCCTTGTATTATAAAAGCAGATGTTGTACATTGTCATGAACCTTGTATGATCCTTGACAAGCATTGGAAGACAATCAGTAAGAAGTATGAAATTGTATGCAATGGAAAGTTGGAAGCTGCTCCAAAGCAAGAGGGATCCCCTTCACCTATTTGTGTTAAGCAATAAAATTCCAGTGATAAGAGTCACCCATGATCAATAATCTTCAAAGGTTTGATATGATGGCATGTCGTAATGCATTAACAATGTATGTTGCATGGCTCAAGATTTGGAAGTCCATTCACCGTAACAAACAACAATTTTGTTGATGTAAGCAAAAGACTATTGCATAAGGTTTCCACAACATGCAAACTGCTACTTTATCCTAGCAATCCAAGCACACTGTCAATATGTTTGATTACAATGTTGAGGTATTTGGGTGTTGTAAATGATTAAGGACAAGACCTATTTTGTGAATATCACATGTTTGCAAACTCCATTCACTTAGATAAGTGGACATCCAAGCAAGTTCGTTGGAATGCCATGAAGACATCTTACTTTCATGATGTATTCTGACATTACAGTCGAAGGGGCAATCAATTTGTTGACAAATTCACCACATATGTGATGGCATAAGGACTCTATAGCACATTCTTTTCATTTATGGTTTTGGACAAATTGGTAATGTTCTACATTGGTTACAACAAGAAAATTTGCACATGAAAAATTTTGCTAGAGTTACAAAAGGTGTAGATGAAATTTGGAAATCTTAGGGTTTGTAAACCCTGGAAGACCAGAAGTCTTGGATGAGAAAGCCCTAAGGTTTGTGGATAAAACCCTAGAGCTAGACCTAAATTGATGTTTGCGCTGAAAGAAGAAACAATAATTCATGCCAGAAAGGAAAAGAAAGCAAAGCAACATGTTGATGATGAGGTCAAAGATGAGCATTTCTAGCTTGATCAATTTGCAAATGGATTTCAATGATTTCTACAAGAAGGCAAACATTAAGAAGGAGTTGACAATTCCCTACAATCCTCAAAAGATAAGTACTCCATATCTTTATTCCTGGATTATTATTATTAATTTAATTCTAGTTAACCTCTTTGTCTTTGTTTCTTTTCTATGTTATAATTGTTTCTTCCATGACCTCCTAGTGGCGATTGTAGGTACATCGTAAAGGTTGCCAAGGCTTTGGCAGTAAATGAAAGCATTGGGAAAAATGAAGCAAAGATTATGACAAGAGGATTCTCCTAGTGATTTGTGTTCAAGAGGGAGAAATTGTATTGACATCTAGAACTATGCCTGATGACCAAAAGAGCTCCTAGTTCAAAGGGAGCAAGCAGGCCGACAAGTTTGAAGGATGCCATGATGGACAAAATTGTGCCAAAGAGAAGTCAGTAGTGACTTCCAAGTGGATCTACAAGATGAAGCATGTGGTAAATGGAAACAAAGTGAAGTACAAAGCGAGAGTCGTGAGGATTCTCCAAAAAGGAGGGAGAGTTCTATGTGGAGACATTTGCTCCAATTGGCAGGTACACTTCTATTAGAATTATTATTTTTGTTGCTTCTATTGTGGCTTGGAAATTACATTAGGTGGATGTGGAGACCACTTTCCTCAATCGAGTAATTGAGGAAGAAGTGTGCATAGAGCTACCTTAGGGCTCTAAGCTACATGAGAGGAAATCTCATGTTTGTAAACTGAAGAAAGCTTTGTACGAGTTAATGGATATCTGATGCATCTTGATTGATATTATATGACTTGTTTCTAACAAGAGCATAAGGACTCATGTGACAAAGGGAGCAACAGTGGCAGGAGGCATTGCCTCCACGATAGAAGGAGCAGTCAAGCCCTTGCTTCAATGTTCGAGGGAGTTGACTTCTAAGTTCAACATGAAGGATCTTGGTTGGATACACTACATCTTAGAACTAGAAGTGTGGCAAAAGTCGGGTGAGATCTTCTTTGGTCAAAAGAAGCATATTATCACAATCCTTCAAAGATTTGGGATGACGGACAGCCAGACTGTGGCCACTCCCATGGTAACTAATCTAAAGAAGCTAAGTAGCAAAAGGAGTAGCCAGGATTGCTATAGCAGGATCTGCTTTAATGTCAAGCAACTATGGTGAAAAATCTAGTGAATCAGTTTATGGTTAGGCCAAGGCATGCAGAACATGTGTTGAGGTACTAACATGGTACATATCTAAAACGATGAAGTACAACTACAAGTATATACAAATTCAGATTGGGCAGAGAGTGCTAAAAACAAGAAGAGCACATCAGGATGATGATTCAACTTGGGTTCTGCTTACGCAGGAAGCAGACATTTGTCACACTCATGACTGCAGAGGCCAAGTATATTGCAGCTAGTTGGTGAGTTGTGAAGCAGTATGGCTTCGGAAGCTACTCGCAAGATCGTTTGATCAGGCACAAGAGACGACCATGATGACAAGTCAAAGCACATTGAGATCATGGTACCACCACATCCAGAACATGGTATTGAGGGAAGTAGTGAGGCTCCTATGCATTTCTATAAACAAGCAGGCTGTTGACATTCTCACAAAGCCTCTATCCCAAGATGATGTTTGTATACTTCAGGGACAAGCTTGGAGTGGTTGAGAATGCTTCCCTTGGTTAAAGGGAGTGTTGATGGTGTAGCATCAAGGGGCGGAGATTCTCCCTTGGTCAAGAGTATCCGCCAAATCGTGGGTATTGACCGAGAGCCATGTAATGTGGCTAGGGAGATTGGCTCGGTGAGCATCAAGGCCTAGAGTGCTCCCCCGAACAAGGTTTTCCTTACCATATTGCCAAGGATTGCTTGACTAGTGAGTTGAGTGAGTGCTTTATAACATCTAGCAAGTGATTTTCCATTCAATAGCAAGTGATGACATGTAGGAATGGTAAATGGGCCCAGGGTTTCACCAGTTGTAAGGGGGGTGCCTAACATGGCTCCAAGTGACGACTTGGTGGGTCGGTGAAACAAGGACTAGTCTTGTGTCAAGGGGTGCCTGATCAGTGAATGGGTAATTGGCTTGTGGATGACAAGATCCTTTGCAAAGGGAATGTGTCTAGTGGGTGACTAGATTCCTTTGCATGATGTTGATGCGGGATGCTTTCTACATGTAGTGGATAGATATTGTTGAGAAATCAGTAGGGGCAACAGTTAGGGTGATTTCTCTTACCCTGATAATTGCTTGTTAAATTATGTTGGCTTCTTATTACTTTCATTATGTTTTGATCATCAAACAATTGCCAAAACCATAAACCATGAAGATCACAAATACACAATGGACACAAGATGTAGACTCCAAGCTAGGGAAAAACCCCTTCAAGGGAAAAACCCAAGAAAAATCTTCTCTTCTTATAGAATCAGATCAAATGAGAAATCCAAGACCCAAACAACAAGACCAAGACCTCCAACAAGACCCAAGTCAGCCCTCCTTCTAAGCTCTTCCAACAAGTCAAAGTCAACACAAATCAAAACGTTCCAAAATTGCTCCAACTTTAGGTTTTCAGCCCCAAACAATAAAATTTCAGATTTGTAGTACATCTGCAACTTTGGCCCCTACAACAACTCCAAAAACTTGCATGTGTGAGAGATTTAGGGCATAATTTAGGGAAAAAACTTTGATTTTCCTTCCTCCTTGATCTTTGCTCTTTCTACCTTGACTTCTTGCTCTTATTTACTTGTACTTCACCTTTCTTTACACATAAATCGAAACTTGCTCAACTCCAAATGAGGTTGAACTGTCTTCTATTTATACACATCCAAGAGGTTGAATTACCCCTTCCTGGGCCAGCTTGATGAGGTAGGGCTGACTTGGTCCTATGGATACTAAAATGACATTTATGACTCAAAAAAATCCTTTTTCCACTTTCTTTTCAATATTTTGACTTACGACAAATATTCTTTTGACTCAATAAACCTTACAAGCATGAAGAACATGCTTAACCTAAATGACCAATTAACTTGAGCATGAAACCCATGCTTATAAAATAATATTTTTTTCTTCTTTTGATTTTTACATGAAATATACATTGATGCAAGTACAAATACAATTTTGAAAACCAAACCTAGTTACATTTTTCAACAGATACATCAACATAGCTAGCTCATTTAACCTATTCTTCGAATGGAGAAAAAGAAATTCAACAAGAGATTATCTGAAGAAGTCAAAGAGAATTCCTCCCTAGCTAAGTGGCAGTGTTGAATTTCTATAGCTACAGTTGGTATTCATCATTGAATTAACCCAAAAAATTTAAAGAGAATGGAAATATTAAATTGATGCCAACCCGGATCCAAATTCAAATTTAAATTTTGCCTCCAAGATAAAGTCAACCTGCGCTAAAGACAGACATATTTGGGCTCATTCATCCACTATATATTGCTATTCGTCCTCCTCCATTGGCAACCAATTCAGATCAAAAAAATCATGTCATTTTTCTGTTCATCCATACAAAAGAGAGAGAGAGAAAAGAAGTTCAATGTTTGACCAATTCTATCCAGCGTTGACCAAGCCTATTTCATCTATGTTTTGACTTTTGTTGACTTTGCATGTGTGGACTGCAAACCGAATATTTCGTGGATATTTTGAGGTTGTTTGACTGAAGTCTGAGGCACTATTTGACTGCAGTCTGAGATTGTTTGACCGAAGATTGAGGCATTGTTTGACCTTAGTTAACTAGGGTTTATGAGGTAGTTGCAAGAGGTCAAAATTCGGCATATTTGACCTGGGTTAGCCAACTATTACAAGAGGGAAAAAATATCTCTCTTTGACTAGGTTTGACCTGGGCTTGTTTGCTAGTCAATTTGACTTTATTTGACTGGAAAAATCAGATTGTATCTCTTGCTGAATTGGACAATTTCTCTAAGAAAAGGTTGTTGGGTTTTTCCCTAGTTAGGTTTTTGCCAAGGTAAATATTTGTGTCTCCTGTGTTTGGTTGTCTTTTCATGATCCTATAATCATTATTGTTTTATTGTTGATATTTTCTATGTATACTTGCTTAATGATGAATGTGACATGAGATGAATTGGTTAAAGAATCACTGGAAAGTAATTATCAGATTAGGAAATCATGAAAAATCAACATAAAACACTTGTAATAGAGATCCTTATCTCCATGATCAAATAGGAAAATTTACATATCAAGCTTGAGAAATGTCTTTATAACACAAAAGTAAGTAGAGCATGCTCCCAAGGGAGTTACTGGCCCACATAAGTAGGGGTATACTCAACAAGGGGGTTATTGATCCCAAATTCATCAAACTCAAACTCGGCAAATGCTAATAGACTTGGGACTCAACAAAACATGGTTCAAGACTCAACAACACTCAACAAACAAATAAAACTCGAATGTTATTAATTTTTATGCGATGAAAGTTTGAGCAAAACCTAACCAGTTTTAGCCAACATTAAGCAGAGTTCAAGCGTAGTTTGTCATGTTTGTCCAAGTCTTGAGTCTTAGGGCAAGTTTGAACAAAGTAATCAACTTAGTTGTGACTTCAGAAGACTTGTAGGGACTCATGAATGTCCAGTGAGTCAACTTCACCAATTGATCCTACATATCAAAGTTGACTAGGATGGCATTAACCACTCCTATGTAATATCCCCAATTTTGATTTTACGCATTAGAGACGATTTTTGAAAGAGGAGGCAATTTTGACATTGGAACTTACGAAGAAAAAGGGAAATTGTGGCTCTAGTGGAACATGGGGCCCACAAGAGAGAGAAATTTGACCCAACAAGGGAACTTGCGCTCTTGGAGGAGAGAGAAAAGAGGAGGGGTGTGAATTAGGAGAGACCAAGAGTGGGGACGACCAAGGGAGAAAAGGAGGCCAACAATTATAAATAAGGAGAAGAGGCCTTCAGTTGCATATTTTGACAATTTAACATTTGAACACAAGTTTTCTTGAGTTGTTTAGCCAAGTCAACTTGTGTTGTTTAGCACGAGGGATTCCCAAGCGAGAATTCCACCTCTACATTCGCTGAACTCTGAGTGTCGCCCTAGGAGAGTAGAGAGAACTCTGTCTCGAGACTTCTAAAGGAACTACATTGCAGACCACTTCCAGTTGGTGCGTATTTTTTCCTTGAGCATGGTGCAGCATAGTGGACTTGTTCAATATATAGGTGCCCATGCATCCGATCCTTCCCACATGATGGATTGGCAAGAGATCATAAGTCGGTATCCTATTGATGAGGCATCATTCTTAGTCAAGGGAATAGTACAGTTGGGCCCTTAGATATGAAGGAAACTACATGCTCCAATTGGCAGTGGGATGTAGGCCGACAGTTTATCAGCAATCTAGTTGCGCTAGCCTAGCATCAACATAGTGCGGTTGACCTTGGTCTATGCCAGGAGTTGGATTGGAGAGAATTGATGAGTTGGTATTCTATTGGTAGAGCAACATCTACGGCCAAAGACAAAGCACAGCTAGAGCCATGGGTTATGAGTGATGATGATTGGCCATGGGGGCTTTGGGATCTAGGTGGATCCATTCATGGAAGATCGAGTTAGCGCTTATTTGGGATCCAGGTATTGAGGGACTTGTTCATTTTTGTCCAACACAAAGGCATGCGGTGACCCAATGGTTTGTATGAGATCTCGATATCAGTGTGCAGATGCCTCTACAGTGGACAAGTATGGATTGCTTGAGGGGAAGCAATCTTTGGGTAGGGAGGATTTGTGATGTTCCCATTTTTCAGTTTTTCTTATGATGCATATAAGATGCGATGACCCAATGGTTTGTATGAGATCTCGGTATCAGTGTGCAGATGCCTCTACAATGGAAAGGTATGGATTGCTTGAGCGCAAGCAATCTTGGGGCGGGGAGGATTTGTGATGTTCCCATTTTTCAGTTTTTCTTATGATGCATATAAGATGGATTTCCAAGGATGGTGAGGAGAGGTTTCTAGTGGCTGGAGAAGGTATGATGGTCGAATAATCATTTCCGAGGTTAAAAAGTGATTTTTAATAAATCACTTTAGTGATAAAAAGAGAAGTACTTAATAGGAGAAAAAAGACCACAAAGGGGGAAAAGTGACTAAAATAAAAAGTCACTTGAGATAAAGTTAACAGGGGAATCTTCTAAACGAAAATAAAATAATAAAGTATACTTCTAGAATGTTGGAGAGAGGGCCATTAGATCTTTAAAAGGAGAGGGGAGGCACATCATTGGGACATCTTGGATTTATGTATTTGGTCTTTGGTGAGGTTTAGAGAACATTGTTTCCAGGTTCTATGGCGCCGGGACAAAAACCCTCAAGTGATTTAGTGAGAGTGGGTGAGGACCCGTCTCTTCCCTTGGTGAATTCATCTAGAATTCACAGGAGCGCTTATCAGTTGCAGTTCAGTTTGGAGGTTTTTGGATGAGTTTCCAGTGGACAGATTGGGGCCAATCCCCATAGTATCATTTCTTGCAAAGGGCCGCCTTAGTTGCTCAATTGGGCCATACACACTATTTTGTGGGGTCTCCCACTTCTAGGTTTCGGGCCAAACCCTTTCTGGGTTTTCCTGGGTTTTTGGAGAGGAGATTCTGGGAGGATTTATAAGTTGATACGGGCATTTTCCAGGCCAATTATTGTCATTCCATCAGCCAGACGGCAGCAATTTTTTCGCAATGGGTCGTCTACATCATTTCCAAGGTCATACATCATTTGGGTCAGAGATCTTTTCCCGGGTTTTGCTCCTCTTGCTTGGCAATCTCAAGTTCCACTATTCCTTCATATTGATGTACACTTTCCAATGGATTAATAAAAATGGCTCAAAGATTTTGTTCATGTCCACTTGTGTATCTAATAACTAGTTGTGTTAATTTGCTATTATTTTGCTGTTCCAAGTTCATCTCTGTTCATTTACTACATTTTCCAAAAGTAATATTATACACTAATCATTGTTTAACCATTAATTATTAATTATTTATATTCATAACAACCTAGATACAATTTCAAGACTATGGGCACACAACATCAATCAGTGCCTCCTATTTGTGCCCCTCCTAGATAATGGAAAGGAAGGCCTCGAAGAAGGTCACACTAGACTAGGATCACGGGATAACTGCCAAGGTGAAGCATGGGAACAAGAATACAATCGGAAGCAATCAATCATCCAATTCGACCTGTGATTCACACTAATATATTCTTAAACATTAAAAGAAAGCACTTGTTGACAAGCATGATTAATGTATCTTATAACGGATGACCCACCTTCATCCACCTTCATTTGATAATTAGGCTAGATGTCACAAAGCACTGACCAGAGCATAGATGAAGGGCCATTTGAGGCTGGATATCTGTAGATCACATAGGGATTCTGGCTAGCATATGCTGAACATAAAGAGAGAAAAGTTTTCTACTGGGGGTCACCTACTTGGGTGGGTACCTGAGGGTGGGTAACAGTACCCACTATCAAAGGTAAAAGTCTACAACCTACAACATGACATTGTTCACTAAAAGAGAAGTTTCAGAAGTCATATGGATCTTGGCTGGCCACATATTCAACACTCTCTGAGCATGAAATAATTCATTAGAAGGGTAATTTCTTTAGTTGCACTGATCATTAGTGTGATTAACTACTTGTTCAACAAACTTTTAACATATTAAGAATCCTGGGATCTGCAGAGGTTGATCTTTCAGTTTTTTGAAAATAACAACAGCTAACATTTCTAATCTTGGAAATATGAATCACCAGAGCATTGCCTTTTGACATAAATCAGTTAAACAGTGCAGGGACACAACGATATCTGACAGACTACCAAAAATGTACATAAATAACTACCTCTCCTTAGCAAGCTTAAAGAAATTCGATATGTGTCCCCATAATGTCTTCTCAAATTTCCCCCATGTACGATCTACATTCTCAAAGTACTCTCTGCAAAAAAACACAAAATAAATAACTGCAATTGTTAGAATATATGTTTCCAAAGTACCTAGTATAGACTCTACACCAACACTGAATGGGACTAAAAATACTGTGGGTACATTAATGTATTATCAAAGTATGCAAAAATTAAATCACCAAATTTAAATGTAAGAATCAATTTAAATTTTAAAACATTACTTAAGAATACGAATGATGAAGAATCAGAATACGAATGTATAATGATGAACATCATTATACATGTGTGAGGTCCAAGGCAGAAACTAGACAAACATACAAAAGCCTGAGCCCGTGTCTGGGATGTTTCATTTTATGACGGCATTGAGTCTAACTTTCCCAAGTTGGGAATTGAGTGAAAAGGGCATTGAAACACACAGTCTGTGCACATAATTGCAATTAGTAACCATCTAGAGAGCACAAAGAAACAAATTGGAGATCAGACAAAATAACAATGTTTGTTGATACAAGCACAAAAACAGTCTAAATTTGACCAACAGACTGACAGATACAATGTCCAGTACATTAAGGATTTGAAGGGGGCCTTCCTATAATCATTGTAACACATCTGCTCAAATGACTGGAGGCAACAACCATGTTTCATCATAATACTACTCATGTTCTCATCCTAATACTACTTAGGATATCCCAACAAATGCGAATAGAATGTAATTACTATGCCAAAAAGACAACCTAACATAAAACAAGACACACTAGATGACAAAACCCTATATAAGAAACAGAGGAACATGCTACAAAATCTAGGATTAACATCTACCCCCTCATTATTCTTAAGTGTCATACACAAAGCTACGATATATTATATTTTCACGGGTTAGCTCAACTTTCAAGTACTTTGACCTTCCATGCCGAAGCTGTATTGACCAAAGATGTCATGAGGCTGAATCCTCCCTCAAGATTACGATGCATGTTATCCATCAGCAGCATTTAGCACAAGCACCATTCACGAAATGTGAGGAAGTGCCTGAAAGGTTTTTCCTAAGAAAGTTTTCCAAAGGGAAAAAGTTGTGATGTGCCCGGCTAAAGTCGAGGTCCCTGGCTGAAATTCGAAGTGCCCTATTGTATTGGAGTTGCCATCATAGTAATATATACTGCTACATAAAAGATAAAGCCCTTACTGATAATCCTTGGGTTAATTCCTGGAATCAGAACTTATCCTTGCCATACACATCATTGCAAGCATGCACCAACTAGGTGACCTATTTCTACTCTGCATCAAATCATCCTCCTATTATTATATCTTATTTGCCTGATAATCTTTAACCTCTTGATATTACATTCTTTTTCATGTTCCATCACTAAGAACCACTCATGTTCCTTCCATAGCTCTTTCTTGCTGGTGTCAAAGCATTAGCAGTTGTAGCTATCTTTTGGTTCCTACAATTCCTTCTGATCCTCGAGCTCTTTTACCAAAGCATTTTATATTTGAACAAAAATGTCCTACAGGTCCCCTGCATGAAAATCCCTCAATCACCCCACATCATACTTAAATCTTGTGGTCAATCACCCTACAACATCTAAGCACGAGATCATTGAAGTAGTATCTTGTATTTCCCACCACAATTCTTTCAGCAACTCCTCTAAGATCATAAAAGAGATCAAAGAATTATGACAACAAACATGTCTAGGTCTTCTGGGATGATTCATCTATGGCAGAAAAGTGAGTAATGTAAGAGCTTCGTAATGTGTATGCAAAACTCTCAAGCTGCTAATCTCTCTCTTAATCCATCTAAGTGCACATTCCTAGGGAAGATCATTGAGACATGTCATTTGCAATCAAGAATTGAAGATTAAACCAAATAAGATCGAAGTCATCATGGGAATGGAAGTAACAATTATCCCAGATCACACTTAACAATTTTAGGACATGCTGGGTATTCTGTAAGACTTATTAGGAATTATACCAAGATTCTGCACATGTAGTAGGGATTGTCATATAAAAAAGTACCATTCCAATATGGGGTAGAGCAGTAGAATGCTTTAGGAGAAGTGAAGATTCAGTAGTTCCTGCTCCAATCTAGATATTTTCCCAATTGGTAAAGGTGCTCCATATCGATGTTGATGACCCTAAGTTACCATAAAGTGTACGCTGGCTCAATAAGGGCATGTAGATTGCACCACCACTTGTATTGTGCAAGTAAGCAATTTATATAAACAGAAGGAATTAAATACTATAGAATGAGCATCTAGGATGGCATATGTTGTCCATGACTGTAAAATTAATTATTAACCAAATCTTTGGAACATTTTAAGGGTCATCAAATCTAGTTGTATTTAACTAATAAACCTATTATTTATGGAAGAATTGATTGACAGTTGCTTTTGTAGGATGCATTCATTTTCAAGGTGGTGGTAAAACTAAGGAAATCCCGTGTAGCAACATACAACCAATCCAAAAATTATTTAGTAAAAACAGTTAACACTGTGGATGATGAATTCCCATATGAGCTACTTTTCCAAATTTTCAATGATTCTGAAGTGGGATGAAGATGTGGGAGAACATTTATGCAATATATATGAAGTATATTTAAGAAATATGATATAATAATATAACATATATAATATTTTTATCAAGGAAAGCCTCACTGAGGAACCCCTTAGAACTTCCTCACATTTTTCACTTCCTCACATTTCACATATGGTAACCAATGTAAACCCATTAACATTGATTACAGCCTTTTGACATCAACTAACGGATGCAACAAAGGCAACAAGACTGAAGGATTGTCCTCAAGACCTCCTACATGAAGCTCAAAGAACACAACCACTCGACTGAAGCTATAAAATATGTCATGTACAATATTATATTAAATTATAAATATAATAACCAAAGACAAGGTCGGCCCACCAACCAATAGTCATGACTTTCCCAACATGACGCATGAATTCATTGAATATGTATACATGCATATTGGAACAAGTAAACTATTCATTAATAAATTATTATTCAATATATAGTAATATTTTCTTTCAAAATATTTGTTAATGTGCATACACACTTATATTACAAATGGTATCTGAGGCATTATTCCAAGTCATCATCTATTGTACCAAACACTGCATGGGAAACCAAATTTGTCAATATGAGATTTCAGCCATTAGGGTGCTAGTTGGAAAAGTTGTTGCAATGGTGGGAAGCAACATCCGATCTGCAAGCCAACCACAAAGTAAACCACAACCCAAACAATATCCCAAGCCAAACACTTACCCATTCATATGGTTGGGCTTGATCTCAAATCATTGTCACTAGAGAAACTAAAATATATTAACAATGTCTTACTCTCTATAACCCATAGTCAAACTAAAATTTCAACTAATTATAACAAGTTAATTACCATTTCTTTAAATAAAGGTGAAAGGTATTTCAAGATGAATCCACCCAAAGGCAATGACAAATATTTAGTAGCCTCAATGTATCTAGATTCTAGAATGCCCTGTCGATGACTTGTTTGTGTGGTGGGATAAAAATAGTAAATACCAAAGGTCTGATCTTAAACATGCATATTTTACATAATACTTTATTAGAAATCCTAGTGGGATAGTTTGATTGGTTGAGTGCTTTTAGAATCATGCAAAAGGTCTCGAGATCATTCACTCACATTAGTTGCCTCCATTACACGAGTCGCTCGATGTCCATGACAAGTCAAGGGTTATAATAGGCATTAATGGGTTTTCACTAGCTACCATCTAGGAAATATGAGAAGGTGTTTGGGATATTCTCTGTGAGATTTTCGTTCAAGAGCAAAAAAACACTTATTAAAAGATTTTAAGATGATGAAGAACAAGAATATTCACCTTACTCACCCACCTACAACAAACAATATCAACTAAAGAAATGAAATGTACTAATGTTCACTAAAGACCAAATACGAGAAAGAGACTATAGATTTCATAAGTCATGAGAAGCCCGTACAAAATCAAGAGGGTCAAAAATCCCCCCAACCCACCTCCCACCTCCCTGCCCAAAAAAAGAAAGATGTGAAATAAAATAACTACAATGAGATGGAAATTTTAGTAAAACTAACAATCATATATGAACATCATATAAAATGCTAGGCTTGCAAGGAGAAAATTCCTAGCTCGTAAGAAGAGACCCAATAAAGAAACAACCATGCCTGGGCAAAGTAAACTTGTAGCCAAGAGAGGAGGGAGCATGCCCTACTCATAATTCAAACCAATAATGTAGACAATTGTACCCAATGCCAATTGACTAACGTCACCATGAGAGTGCAGCAGCCTACTTTTCCCCACAAATGAAGGTAGAAGGGAGCCTGGAGGTTTGTTAACGTTTCAAAAAAATACCAAGTAATTGAGTGGGATGGTGGTTTTCATAAAAACCTTTGAACAATGAAGGACATCTTCATTAAGAAGATCCTAGTGCATTATACCAAATGAGGCTAGAGATGAGGCTAAAGCTTCACCAATAAATAGGTTTAGGGTTTACCACTAAGACCCCAAAGGATAGGGGATCACAATAACCACTAAAGTGGTTAACCCGAAAAATCTGAAAGGTCCAAAAAACCACTCCAAATTGTTTTACATTAAATATTCCCACAACCTCCATTAAACCTAACTTGGAGGACATATGAAGGAAGCATTACCTCAACACCACCTAATGCTAGCTTTTTGCATTGAACCACATTACTATAACATGTCCTCTAAAAACTCTAGATAGCACATCTCCCATCATTCCCTTAACACAATCGGGATAGTAATATTTGTTGGAAAATGTAACTAGGTTCGGTATTCATTTAATGTATTTGAGTCATCTTGCAATGTAGTTGTCAAAAGAATAAAGAAAAGAAATTTTATTATTATTATTATGACTTATTAAAGCATGGGTTTCATGCTTGGGTCATCATGTTTTAGGTCAAAGTCACCATTGAGGACTTCTAGGATTTATTCTAAGTCAATAGTGTCACTGTAATTTTAAAAGGACCCTTCTTGGGCTTTTGAATCATGTAAAAAGATTGAGTCAAAAATGAATTATGTTGTCTCCACATCGAGTCGGCCTTAAGTTGATCAAGTCGGCCTCAAGCAAGTTCGATATCAAGCAAGTTCGATATCTCTTGAAGCTGGAAAAAGTGTGAATTGGAAGAAATAGGAAAATGAAGTGTGAGTTTGGTCTAGGAGAAGGAAAGGAAGAAAATCGAAACTTTGGTATAACTCTCTCTCTCTCTCTCTCTCTCTCTCTCTCTCTCTCTCTCTCTCGTGCCCTGGTTTGGAAGATCGAATTTCTCTAGTTGATGTCGTAGCCAGTTGTTACATGTCGTTGCTGCCTTACGTCGAAGTTGTTGGTGTTGGATGTTGCTACCTCAAGAAGTTGTAATGGGCCAAGATCGTAGTTTCTAAGTGAGAATCGAAGTATTTCAGTGAAGATCGAAGTCTCTAGGGCAAGGTCAAAGTTGTTGGGTCGAAGAAAGTGCTGCTAATGATGTTGTTGTTGCCTTGTCAAGTAGGATCATCTGCAAAGAAGAAAGTTGACTTGGTGTGGAGGAAAGTTTGTGTCAAGGTCTAGAGTCTTGGAATATCTCAGGAAAACTATTGAAGGAAGAATTATTGACTGGGTTTTCACCTAGAGAGGGGTTTTGCCCTGGTTGTGAGCCTATATCTAGTGTCCATTGATTTATGTGTTATTTCTTTGGTAATTGCCTGATGAACTAAAAGAAAGAAGATATAAAGGAATCTAATAAGAATTCAAGAACTGATCCAAAAATGGATCCTAGATAAACCTCTAAGTCTAAAAGATTTCACATAAGAGGTAAAAGGTGCCAAATGGCACACATCCTTTGTAAATCAGACGAAAATCAAAATCCCAAGCTGCTCTCAGAAATAGTCTCATTGCAGAGATCTCCTCATTCTGAATCTAACGCAACTTGAATGGGCGAAAACAGACTTCAAATGAAGAAGTTATCACAAAGAGAAGCTCCCCTTGTTCTTTGGGAAAAGAGGCAAAAATCCTTTAAAAGTGGGCAAAAGACCCTTATAAGGGAAAATCGCATCACATGAGGCCAAGGCTTAAAGTCGGGTGGAAGGCACCCCCGATCAGCAACCTCCGATGATCGGATCGGAGACAGGCAATGTATTCCCCAGGCAAAGGTCCCGAAGCCGATGCGATGGTGCGATCACCAAAATCGACGGATCGCAATCGGCGATACCACAAGGCATAACATGCGACAGGACCGGGCCGATGTGATACCGTGATCGCTGATATCGGCGGATCACAATCGGCGAACACAATGGAGAAGGGCTTACACATATATATTATATATATATATATATAAATATATGCCCGATGCAATAGCTGGACCCAACGGCGATATGAACCGGATTTAATATATTTTGAAATCCACCGAAAGGCATTTCGTTATGTATTTTCGTATATTTCGTTATTCAACGAAATACAAAGGGGAAGCGCGATGCAATGAAAACCGGACCCGAAAGGGTTCCGAAATGAAAATACATGATATTTGGTATCCGCCATGAGCCATTTTGCGATATTTCCATGTTTTAATGTATTTTTGAAATACAAAGGGAAACCTTGGAACAGGCCAATTGCGACATGCGACGGAAACTTACGGGCAGACCTGATTGGAAAATAAAGCGCAGTTATGAAAATTTGAAGTCCGGAACAGTGTTCTTTGCGGAATTTTCTTGTGCTTTACAGCGTTCTCTGTGTAAAACACAAAACAGCTGTTTTTGAAGGATTTTAAGCGCCGATAAGTCCATTCCATTACGGAACAGGTGGCCGCCTACCCTAAAGGCATTATGCAATGATTATTGAACGCCAGAAGAGGGAGTTGAGTGGACCGAAGCCGGAAGTTGCAGAGCTCGAAAGGGAAACCAACAAACAACACCGATTTGGCTTAAAAGCCATGAATGTCAAAGACAGAGGGCGGCTGAGTTGTTGAAGGTTGCAGAGTCGAAGAGCTACTGTGAAGAGCAACTGAAGGGGCCTTTGGGGTCACTTGAAGTTCAAGTGAGAAGCCAAAAAGCTCCATTGACAGCAGCGTATTGTTGTTGAAGGTTGTTGGAGTTGCTTGGAGGTCGAGCGACTCATAGAGGCACACAGAGGCCGAATGATCGAGCTACAAAGAGCCACGAGAGCGTGGAAGGCTAGACAACAAGCAAAGGGATAGAGAGCCCCAAAACTTGAGCACCGAAAGGCCAGAGAGCTAAAGGTTGTAGAGGGCCAAGAAGCCAGAGCCGAAGAGCCACAGCCACAGCCAAAGAGTCACAGCCAAAGTCAGAGCTGAGAGCCAGAGCCAGAGCCAAAAAGCCAAGAGCTTCAGAGCCAGGAATGAGATGGTAAAGTAAGCCCATCTTGTTCTATGTAAACCGATGGAGTTGAGTCAAAGACTTGTAAAAGAATTGCTGCCATAATCCCAGAGAGCATAGTTGAGTTGACTAGAGCTCACGGAAACGTAGCCCAAGAGTTTTGGGTGAACTCCAACTTAATATTGTTGTTATGTGTGTGCTTTACTTGTTGCATTATTTATTGTTCTTTGTATTTAAAATATCAGCTTAAGCAACAGTGATTACAACACTTAACAGTCAAAAATAAACACAAGCATACACCTATTTCAAGCATTTCTTAATTCCGCATTGGTTAATCAAATAGACTTGGGAAATTTTAAAGCTTTGGAAGTGGGAGGGGTTCTTGTAAATTAGATAAGAAGCCTAAGAGCCCCATTTTCAGATCAAGAACACCCCAAGTAATTATCAAGTATAGGAAAATATTTCTGCCTTTCTGATTTTCTAACATGGAATTATAGCTTTGGTGAAGAAAGAAGCTAAAGGCGATCTCAAGCATTTGATCAAGGAATCATTCAAAAGGATTATTTCAAGGAAGAAGTCTACTATATTCAAGGAAGATGTCTAACACAACCAAGGGAGAGAATAAACTTGAAGGAGCCTCAAACTACAGATCTTGGAAGAAGAGGATTGACCTCATCCTTGAAAAGAACAAGGTACTAGACATGGTGAAAGGAAAAGTAAAGAAACCTATAGAAGACTCTGGTGATGTTGATAAAGCTAAGTTCAGAGATTTGGAATTAGTGGCCATGAACCTAATGGTGGAAGGAATAAAGGACAATCTTGTCCCATTCATAGCCAACATTGACCATGCTCAAGAAATGTATGCGGCCTTGTCAAAGTTATACACTATTAAGAACATTGGTCAAGTTGCACGACTGAAGAATGAACTAAGAACCACAAACATGACTAAAGAAGATACAATGGCCACCTTCTTTGTGAAGATAGCAAGAATCAGAGACGACCTTTTGGCCATAGATCTAATTGTTCCAGACAAAAAACTTGTGATCACAGTTATACTAGGATTACCTCCTACTTGGGGTGCATTTGCTGCAGGACTCAATAGTTGGAAGGAAGCTCCCACTTTTGAAGAACTATGGACTGCTTGCAGTCAAGAAGAATTAAGAATTTCATTAGTTGCCAACCCTGAAAGAGTGTCAAATGCCTATGTTGCTCAACACAGAGGAAACTTCAAGAAAGGACCAAGAAGGAAGGTTGACATGTCCAAAGTAGAATGCTATCAATGTCATAAGAAGGATCACTACAGGAGTAACTATCCCAACAATCCAAGAAACAAGAAAAAAGAAAGATATCAAGCAAATGTTGTTGAAGAAGAAGACCTAAAGAAAGCCAACCCTGAAGAATCTGATATAAGGGACTTACTCTAGTAAGTCCTTTGCTTCTAGTCTTAGATATTCTATTTCGTATTTTTTATATTTAGGATTTATAGGTTTAAACATATTTTGGAAAAAGACATTTTCTTTTGTTTTTATAAGTTTATAGGTATCCCTCAAGCTTTGGAGGGAGCCCCCAACATCTCCCAAAGAAAGTATTTCATTTCCTTTCAATTTTTGTTTTCATATACTTATTTAAGTTTTGATTATATTAAATATTAATCACCATTCTCTCTCTATTATCTTGATTAGGAAATCCTTTGCTATATCCTCAAGGAGTATGGAAGGTGGTCTCCAAAGACAAGGTTTGTCAAGAAACAAAGGTATGCCTCAAAACTACAAAACATTGATTTCTTTATAATAAATGTTCATCCATTTAACAATCTATTACTAACATCACTATGTCTAGCTATATTGAATCTTGATGATTCTTATTTTGGGTGATTCATCACTTGATAAATCTACCCCACTCATATTCTTAAATGATTTTATAGAACCCTAGATAGGTTCTCTGGAAAACCCTAACCTAAGGGTATGCTAATGTGAATGTCTGAAACCCTAAAATTGCTTAGGGTTATTAAGAAATGTTATTTGAAGTTTTTGTTGATAATGTCATGTTTGGGATTTTGGTATGATCAAGAAAACCTGACTTGTTAAGATTGAATGATAAAGTCTAAAATCTCGAACCTTTGAAGTATTGGTAATTTTGGGTTTGCTATGTTCTTATATTGAAACCATAACTCATTAGATTTTGGTGGAATATGTAAGCAAGACCCTTATAATATCTTAGAAATGATTTCCTTGGAATGTGTGTTTGTTCAATCAAACCCTAGTCTAATCAAGTTTGTTTGTCTAACTCCTATTGATATTTCTGAAGTTGGGTTTGACTATCACATGATATGAAATGCCTATGCATGATGAAGTCCTAGATGTATGAGTTGACCTGTTTATCAGTGATCATGAATCCTAGGGTTTAAGCCCTAGTCAATGTTTGTATCTCTAGGATGATAGTATTTGTGAAATTCTAGGTTTTTGGAGTTAAACCGTAGTAGAAGTGAAAGTGAAAATCTCTTATGACAATGTGATAATTTGAGATTTGTGCAAGATCGTTGAAATATGAGTTTCAGTTGTGATTGATGTTTGATTGAAAATTCTAGGT
Organism: Pinus taeda; assembly: GCA_000404065.3. Taxonomy (NCBI): domain Eukaryota; kingdom Viridiplantae; phylum Streptophyta; class Pinopsida; order Pinales; family Pinaceae; genus Pinus; species Pinus taeda. Next base: position 118,735 of record APFE030916286.1, read on the forward strand.
TTTGCAACTAACCCTAGTGGAAGTTGGTCATGTTGATGACTAAGGTGCGATTGGTTTTGATTGATTAAATTCTCATATATGAAATCTAGGATTTGTGTGAAACCCAAGTGAGGAATCTAACATATGAATTCTAAGAAGTTGTTAGATGCTTTGTCGATCTTTATTTGTTTGAATTGTTTCTAGGGTTTTCTATGTGGTAAGGTATGTCATACCTTTGGAAGAAAACATTAAACCCTAGATATAATGTAAGTTGTTATGAAGTAGTCTAGGGTTTATGACTATGTCCCTAGTAAGATGTTGAAGAGTATGTGTCTCTTGTTTGGTTGTACTTGCTATCTAAGTTGTGCAGGTACACAATCTTCAATATGGTGAAGATGTTCGATGATGTGATAAGCATGATGTGGTTGGTGATGGGAATGATAACTCTGATAAAATGGTTGGAAGCCACAGAAGTTTTTCCGATGTCGAAGTAAAGAAGTAAATCTCCCTAGATTAAGAGGGAGCCCAAAAATCTCCCTGAGATTAAGAGGGAGACTGGATATCTCCCTGGTTGAGAGGGAGGGCATAGTTTTGATTAGAGAATGATTTTTGGAAGATATGTTGTTGTATATGAAGTAGGAGAGAAAAGTGCATGATTGTGGAATCTTCTGTCAAAGATTTGGTTGATTGTCCTACTGTGATGAGGAACAAAATCAGTTGTTTAGAAGACCCCAGAGGTTGGTATTTAAGTATGTACATGTGAAAGTATATTATTGATTGGGGTTGTGTTTGTACAGGTGAATCTCTCGAAAGATTTTGATAGCATGTTGGTTACCAATCACATTGATTGGGAGAGATTGGTTATCCTTGATCTGTTGGATCAAGGAGTGTTGAGGCTTTGCGAGTGAAGCATTTCTTGGGAGGACATCTGGTTGGTACTTTGTGTTGATGTCTAAGTCCTAAAGTTGGAAAGGCAGTGTTGGTTATAGAGCTCTATTTTTGGAAACACACCTGGATCTTTGGGTTGATGGTTAGCAAGTAAGCCTAATGGTACCTAAAGAGGCTGAAAGCTTGAATCCATCTTATCCCCACATGGATAGATTTCCCTGGTCAAGAATCTAGTCCAAGGCATTGCGGTGCCTAAACTGTTGAGAGACCAATGGATATATTGCCCTAGTCAGGAATCTAGTCCATGGCATTGTGGTGCCTAAAGTTCTTCATGGTTCATATAGTTGAGATCTTCCTTGTACTTGTATATGATGAATATCTCTTTAGTTAAGAGGGACTGTTGGAAAATGTAACTAGGTTCAATCTTCATTTAATGTATTTGAGTCATCTTGTAATGTACTCTTCAAAAGAATAAAGAAAAGAATTTTATTATTATTATTATGACTCATTAAAGCATGGGTTTCATGCTTGAGTCATCATGTTTTAGGTCAAAATCCCCATTGAGGACTTCTAGGATTTATTCTGAGTCAATAGAGTCATTGTACTTTTAAAGAGACCCTTCTTGGGCTTTTGAATCATGTAAAAAGTTTAAGTATTTAGTCAAAAATGAATTATGTTGTCTCCACACCAAGTCGACCTTAAGTTGATCAAGTCGGCCTCAAGTAGGCTATTCAACCTCACCAAAGGAAATTAAAAGAAGCAATTCAAACTCCATTTGAAGCACTCACTCTCACAAGCAAGTTCGATATCTCTTGACGCTGGAAAAAGTGTGAATTGGAAAAAATAGGAAAAGGAAGCGCGAGTTTGGTCTTGGAGAAGGAAAGGAAGAAAATTGAAACTTTGGTACAACTATCTCTCTCTCTCATGCCTTGGTTTGGAAGATCGAAGTTCTCTAGTTGATGTCGTAGCCAGTTGTCGCCTTAGGTCGAAGTTGTTGGTGTTGGATGTTGCTACCTCAAGAAGTTGTATTGGGCCAAGATCAAAGTTTCTATGTGAGGATCAAAGTCTTTCAGTGAAGATCTAAGTCTCTAGCGAAAGGTCAAAATTGTTGGGTCGAAGATAGTGTTGCTACCAATGTTGTTGATGCCAGGTCAAGTAGTATCATCTGTAAAGGAAGAAGATGGTTGACTTGGTGTGGAGGAAAGTTTGTGTCAAGGTCTAGAGTCTTGGAATATCTCAAGAAAACTATTGAAGGAAGAATTACTGACTTGGTTTTCCCCTAGAGAGGGGTTTTGCCCTGACGGTGAGCCTATATCTAGTGTCCATTGATTTACGTGCTATTACTTTGGTAATTGCTTGATGAACTAAAAGAAAGAAGATATAAAGGAATCTAATAAGAATTCAAGAACATCACAAGTAATTATCATGTATAAGAAAACATTTCTACCTTTCTGATTTTCTAACAATATTGACATCTAAAAATCCCTAACCATGATGAGGTGTAGCAAAGCAACAACATCTACAACACCTCCACCCTATTCTCTTTGACACAAAGTGAAGTAAACTCATGCAGCAAGGTTTACAACAAAGAATTGTTTAGAACAAGAACCTCTAAAAAATCTACACATAAAAGTGGAGCAACCATAGCCTATGCACAAATGGTGAAAATACGTTTTCCAAAAAGTATTATCCAACTTTTTTCAACTCTTGTAAATTTCCTTTTTTCAACTCTTGTATTATTCAAAAAAGAAGTATTGTCCAGAATAATCTCCAAAATCATAATGTTATCAACCAAGCAATCTCAATCATGGTAGCAAATATAAACACTCCTACATCATGCAACAAGAGCATCAACCATAGCCAGTTATAGAGTTATCAAATTGGTAAAAAACCAAAAATTAATAAACTTGGTTTTCCTTGCTCAAAAGTCATTTTCGTTTCTTGGTATGTATAGTAGTTCATTGGTCCGTCACCAATTTGATTGATCCCTGGGCCCTCACCGAGCTCTTCAATTTCTCCTCACTGCCTCATCATCAAACAACTTTGTCAATTTACGTCAACCAATCAAAACCATCAATTGATTCTCAACACAAAGCTACTTTTGAACGGGGAGAGCATTTTAGGGTCCTACACTAAACCCCTTACTTATGATACTTTATTAATGTATGAAGCCACCTTAGTTGAATAAGCCCAATAAATAGTTAGTTAATAGTCATTCATTATAAAATGGCTTATCTTTATTAATAAGGCCCATATTAGTTAGTAGGCCCTCATTATAAGTGAGCCCTTAGGTAGTTAAGATTCTCTATGTCATAATATATATCATCAAACATTTGTAAAGGAGCCAAACTGCTTCACAGTCAATTGTACAAGATTTCATATCTTCTTTCTTAATAGTGCTATAGAATGCTTTCTCAAATAGAATCTCTTGATTTTCTAGGTCACCTGCTAGAATAAGGTTTTTCTTCACTTGATAACTACTTCAATGATTAATTAAACATTAGTTTCACATATTATTAAAATTCAATATCATTTAGGCAGTTATATGGAAGAAAAGCATCAACTAATAAACATGAAAGAGCAGTAAAGTAACCATAAGCAACGAGAACAAGAGACACAAAAATTAGGCACACAACCAAGGCAAAACCCACAAGGGGAAAACCTAGAAAAATTCCTTCCTTATGAGAGAGAGAGAGAGCTTCCAGATTCATTAATACATCATAAAATAATGTTAGCAAGAAAATATCCAAACCAAAAACCAAAATAATGATTAAGTGCCATGTCAAAGACTAGCGCCCTAAAATTTCTGCCCTTCCTAGAATTTTGGCCTCCTAAAATTTTGGACCTCTTGAAATTTCGTTGCACCATAGATGCATGAAGACCAAAAAAATTGTGTGCAAAATGAGGAGAAATGATCTCCTTTATATAGCTTTCAAGTGGGGTTGAATGGGTGCCACTTAAGGGCCCAGCCGACCTAATAATTTTGGAGGCAAAATTAAAAAATTCAAATTTTCCATTTCTTTTTCAAAATGAAAATACTGACCATGGCTACCATATTTTCTGACACTCCTTCTTAGCCAGGGAGGTACTTTTCATTCTCCCTCTCAAGATCAATTTTCCCGACCAACCAAAGGCCTCACAACCCACAACTTAACGGAAAGATCATCAGTCTCATCATAAGGAAAGATACATAGCATCCATCTCAAATCACCTCCCCGACCAATAGGTCTCACAACACAGCGTAAGGGAGGAACCAACGATACATCTCACGAACCACAAAGGTCACATGGCACACAACCTACAAGAGGAATCAACAATACATTTCCCAAACCACATGGTCTCATGGCACACAACCTACAGGTGGAATCAGCAATACATCTCTCGGACCACAAGGTCTCACGGCACATACCCTGTAAAAATTTGTAACTAGGTTCAGTCTTCATAATATTCTATGTACGATTGATTTTATGTATTTGATGTAACGAGAAAAGAAAAATTTATTATTGTTATTTTATAGCATGGGTTTCATGTTCAAGGTCAATTTATTTATAGGTCAACCACCCATTCTGTGATTCTAGGGTTTGTCATAGAGAGAAGAATCATTAGAGTCATTGTCATATGTAAAAGACCCATTGGGCATCTTATAATAGGTCAAAAGAATTTATTTGAGTCAAAATTGTGTCAAAAGACCCTCCAAGACCAAGTCGTCTTACAAGAAGACAAGTTGGCCTACAGAGATGAGGTCGGCCTCATTAGGGCTATTTGAGCCTCATAAGAAGCCTATATATAAGAAGGAACTCGACCTCATTTGATGAATTCATCCAAGCAAGTTCGATCATAAGGAAGAAGAAGACAAAAAAACAAGAAGAAAAGAACAAGGAGAAAGAGAGAAGAAGCTAGGAGAGACAAAATCGAAGTTTTGGGCCTCTATCTCTGACACGTGCGAAAACTAGGGCATTATTTCTGTTGTAGTAAGTTCCATGTTGAAGTCATCTAAAGGAGCCAAAGTTTGGTGTCAAGAAGATCAAGTTTGAAGACCGAATACCTAAGGAAAGAAGATCAAGTCAAGCGATGGAGAAAGAGAGCCTAATTTAGTCTCTATCACCCACACATGCGAAATCGAAGTTATTGTACGAGGGCTGAAAAAGGTGCAACCTTGTAGTGAAGGCCAAAAAATTGTTGCAGTGGTCAAAGTTGTGCAAATGAAGAAGAATTGACTTGGGTTAACTTTTTGAAGGAGAAGTTCATCGAAAGAAGGTTGACTTGGTCTTAGAAGGGTCTCTGTCTTAGGTCTAAAGGTCTTGGAATTCGTCATTTGAAGATCCTATAAGAAGAGAAGGATTTCTTGTGGGTTTTACTTTCTAAGAGAGGTTTTGGCCCTAGTTAGTAACCTATAGCTTGTGTCCTCTTGTTCTACTGATCTTCATGTTTTGGTAGTTGTTTGATGATAAGAACACTATAATAATGAAGAGAAGAAGAAGCTAATTACAAGTACATCAAGTTTCTATATCTTGTGTCCTCTTGTTTTATTGATTGTTATGAATATAAATTATATAAAATAAAATAAATATAAATAAAAAATAATCAAAGTTATATTTTAAAACAAGTCATTAGTTAAAATGGAAAAGCTTGTTTCCAAGTGTTGGAATTTCTAAATCTATCTGTTAGAAACCCTTCATGTAGTTTACTGATTTATTCCTACCTACTTGTTCTGTTAATTAACAAGTTATTTACCATGTAAATACTGGAAATAAATACAAGTACATGCTTAACCCATTACAGATCATCAACTGAAGGAAACAGAAACAAGCACACAAGTGACACCATTGTTTTTGGACTAATGTCCCCGGAAAAACCCAATGTGGGAAAACCGATGCAACTATCTGAAAGTTTGATTTATTAAGCAGTTTCAGAATATAATCTAAGTGCCAAATCCAGCTCACCCAACAAAGAAAAATCTCAGCAGTAGTACCTCTCTACTCGAAAGCAGATATTTCAACTGAAACCCTGGATAAACACTCCGGCAGCTCCACAGCTCCAATCTGCCCCACGAAACTGCAGCATCAGCCTCTAGGGACTACATCAGCTCTCTTTGGCCCAGTGTTAGCCCAACATCACTCTAGCTTGGCCTGCGTCAGCCTCTGGAGGCACTGCGTCAGTCCTCTAGCCCTCTGCGTCACTCACGCTGGCCCTCTGAGGCACTGCACAACTCCTGGCTACCTCTGCGTGAGCCTTGGCTGCCTCTGCATGAGCCCTTGGTTGCTTCTGCATCCCTCTCTCCGGCTATTGCACTGATCCTCCCGGTGCTATCTCTGCCTCTTGCTTCTGTATCTACTGCCCCTCAGCTACAACTTTGATCACTCTTTCAGCTTTCTCAACAAACCCAGCCCCAGAAAGTCGAAATCTTAATCAACTAGGTGTGTTCTCCAAGTGACCCTCAAGCCTCCTCTTATACTTGTTAACAAATCAACGGCCGAGATTAAGTCCCTATTCAATGGCTAAGATTAACTCTGGCTTGATCCGTGTCTTTTGGACCCTTCTAACACAGTGTTATATTAATCCACATTAATATTTTATTTTCCCTAGGTTTAGACTTAGGGACTCCATTACAAATATTAATTATTTTAGTATCTCCCAAACTGTTTAGAATCTGCCCAAATCATTTCTAGGTATTGGAGATCTCATGTGCTTTAGCCTCTCCACCAATTTTCGTGGCTAGAGCACATCCGATGCTACCCCAAATCAACACTAAGGGACATGACCACTCGTTGAAGGGGCACGTGCCTTGGTATATATTGAACCTCATTGTAACATTCAATCAACCTTGTACATTTTTATATATTAATAAAATATTATTTATAAATACATTTGTGTATTTTTATATTATAATTAAAGTCAACAAACCACAGTTTTGTTGCTTCAGTGGTATTAGAGCAATGCAAGCCTTTGGACGTTATCCGTCACACAATATGCCATTAACTTTACATCCTGAATTCATTGAGCAGTTAAGTGAAATTCGAGAATCATTTCAGCAATTAAAAAAATTATCTGCAGAATTTTCAGCGTGTTTAAAGGAAGAATACATTAAGATGAAAGGAACTAGTAATGAAGAATGTTCTGACATGGAAAAATATTATGAACATGTTGGGATAATAACTCCTCAAGATGACATAGATAAAATTGTTGAAGAAGACGAAAAAAAGGAAACTACAAAAATTATTCATGACAAATCACCACATTCTGCAAAAGATCAGGAAGAGGTTAAGGAAATTTCAGCTTATGATGAAAATGAGGGTGATCTTAAAGATAAAGATGAGATCGCTAGCGAAGGAAGCATAAAAGAAAATGATAAGGATATACAAAACAATGTAGGTATCTCAGAGGTCCGAGACCATGTAACCTCAACATTCATCTCTACCAACAATGAAGTGTCCGAGAGCACCATTAATAAGGAAACCGTTGAAGATAATAAAATTGACACTGGAATCTAGGAAATTATGGAGTTAGATTCTTCTCCTAACACGAGGCATGGAATAGAAAATGAGTATACTAAACAGAATATACAGAAGGTGCCAATTCTAGTTGATGTTGTACCATCCGCAAATACTCTAAATCACACAAGTTATCTGTTGCCTATTAATACTGAGGCAGTTGATTTTAATTCTAGACCCAAGAATTGTGAGTTGTCGCTTTTGTCTTATGAAAGTTATCGTGTACAAAAGCATAGATCTTTATCACCAAGAGCTAAGGTATAACTATTTCCTTCAAGTGGTGAAGTGATTCAACATAAACATGTGGACGGTTTATCTATTGTTGACATGCCAAAGAGTAGTGTTATTGAAAATGTTAAGCGTATGCCCGAGCGCATTCACTCAGTAAGTGCAACTACATCTAATGTTATAGATGAAAACCCTGCATCTTCTTCACCTGTCAAGCTTCTGGTGCCTGAAAGGCTGGACACAGAGCAAGATATTGTGGTGATCCAACAAAGTTGCCATCAACAAGAAAGTCGATGTCTTCAATTTCACGAAAAGAACTTCTACAAGGCGGGGATTTTAGAAGTGCATTTACGAAGTATCGCACTCCTGAAAGTTCATCTCAGCCGAGTGAATTGGATGCAATGGATGCAAGAGTTGAATCACTGGATACTTATTTAAAGTCTTTGCAAAGCCTAGATGGCAAGGCAGCAAGGTCCCAATGTCATAATAGAAGTTCCAACTTGCAACGAAATTCCCCCTTTTCACTGCTAAAAAACCCTCGATATTCTCCTAGACCACGTTTTCATTATAGCCCCTCATTAGTTGATCATCTTGACATTCCATCTTCTACTCTGCTTCGAAAGATGATGGATAGTGGGGTCCGAAGATAAATTTCCCTCTCTCCATCCATCAAAGGCATTGTCAAGTCCCAATGGATTTCCTACCCAACAGCATGTAAATGCGACATATGCTTTTTTGTACAAGTACAATCTGTGAATATTCTGTGTGTTCGAACAAAGCCCCATTTACACTATAAATTATCTGGAGAAAGTTACTTAGTGCAACAAAACATGTATTATATGGTAATTGCAATCTGGGCTTTCAGATATTATGCGAACTCTTCAAGGTCAATGCCAGTTCAGCCAAATAAAAGGATTACTCTTGCAGATTTGTCATGTAGAGGACCTCAAATACTACCTTCTCCGAGAAGATATCCTAAGAATGGATTGAGATCACGTGTAGAAAATCCCAACATAATTCTTGGTAACATACAAGAAAGTTTCGTTGAACAAGCCAGTCAGGTTAGTGTATTACTCATGATTGTAGTTCATTTTATAAGAAAATGAAGGAATGGCTCTCGCATTATGATCTAGAGCCCCACTTCAACTTCGAGGAAGAAAATTCTGTCCATTCTGTAATGAAGGAAGGCAAGGTGGTACTGGACATCATTATATTCGACGACGACTGGCCTATATTCGACATGAGGCTGGATTTTATAGCAAAGGGTTTATGCAATTATACACGCGAATTGATCAACGTGAATCTTGCAATGCATGCAAAGAAGGAACGAGAGCGACTCATTCGACCTAAGGATACAACATCCAATGATTTTGATGCCCTTGATATATATGATTTTGTGAGAGACATCAAGGATCCTGAGCACCCATACTCGTTGGAACAACTTAGCATTCTGTCTGAGGAATCTGTTACAGTGGATGAAAAACTTGGTCACATATTGAAAACCTTCACACCCATTGTGCAGCATTGTAGTATGGTTGCAGAGATTGGTTTGTGTTTACGAGTTAAATTGATGCGAAATTTCCCTCCACACTACAAGGTTGACATCTATGTTGCTCCTGGTTCCCATGCATTTGAGGCTTCAGTCAACAAGCAATTGAATGACACTTTCAAAGTGCTACAATAAATATAATTCTGAGATATCGATCCTGTCAAGAAACCCTTCACACCCTCAATTGGTCGCGATGGTACAAATATGTACGATGACTGTCTATATATATATATATAATATATATATATATATATATATTAACTCGACTTGGACAATCATCCAAGTATCGAATGATTATAAAGTAACTTTTAGTTATTTTTAATAAACTTTTATAAAGTCCAAGAATATAAAAAAAACCTTATTATTAATTTTAATTAAAAATTATAGAAAATTTAAAATAATCAAAATAAAAATAAATTAATGTGAGCAAAGTGAAGAGAATTGTTAGCGATTAAGGTGAAGAAATTGTCATGATAAGCTGTGAGGACAAAGCTTTTAATTAAAGTGCAATGTTACAAATATAATTATATAAAATAAATAAATACAAATAAATATAAATAGAAAATAATCATAGTTATATTTTAAAACAAGTCATTAGTTAAAATGGAAAGGCTTATGTCTAAGGGACATGGCCACTCGTTGAAAGGGCACCTGCCTTGGTATATATATAAGTTGGGCCTCATTGTAACATTCAATCATCCTTGTACATTTTTATATATTAATAAAATATTATTTATAAATACATTTGTGCATTTTTACATTAAAGTCAACAAGCTACAATTTTGTTGCTTCATTGATCTTCATGTTTTGGTAGTTGTTTGATGATAAGAACACTATAATAATCAAAAGAAGAAGAAGAAGCTAATTACAAGTACATCAAGTTTAAGTAAAAGAGCCTCACAAGCAATTATCAAAGTAAAAGAGAAATCACCCTAATCTAGCTGCCATTGATTTTTCAACATGGAATCAGAGCTAAGGTAACAAGAAGAGGCGCTTGAAGATCATTCAATTGAAGAAGGATACATAAGGACTCTTCTTATCCTTCACTTTTTGTCACAACTTTATACAGCAATTTGCCAGCTTTCAAAGGATTTAGCCATTGCTTGTCATACTTCATTATTCACAAAAAAAATCATTGTTGCAAATGGTGTCTTTTGTAGCTTCCAATCTTTGACTTTTTATACTTTCCAATTTGAACCTTAGAATACTGTGCATGCTCTACAAAACAAAGCCACAGGAACATCTATAGGTCACCTTCATGGACAGCGTGACTACCTAATCCATTCATTGTATAGGATCAATATTTCATGATCATCAAGCGCCATACAATATGACAAGCTAAGAGAACAATGTTTTTTGTTGTACAGCTTTATCTCAAGGAGGGAGTCCATTTTGTCGAGAGCCTCAAAATTCAAATTGAGAGGGTGTTGTGAGGGTTATACACCACAGAATGAAAATTATATGCCACAAAGCGAGTTACCATAGCAATTAAGTGGTTGAAGATATTAATGCGAGCTTCAAGATAGCGAAAATTTGTGCCAACAGTGATGAGCTTATTGTTATATAGACCAATGTTGATAATATCGGTATCGGAAAAATATCGGTGAGGGTCCAGAAAACATCTTATCGGCAATATCGGCAAAAATACCAGCAAAATATTGGCAAGCATAAAAAATGCATAATATATTCAAATTTTTAAACATATAAAGCAATAACAACATGAAATAAACACATTGGCACATAAATATGAAGAAAGCACTGATATATATGATGTCAAATAGAAATGATACATCAAAGGCAATACCAAATCCTGCTAATCCCTGATAATTGTCCAATCAAGGACTCAAATGTGGAGTACCAATAAAAATAACATCACATATATAAAAGTATCTCATCATCATGAGTTATATGTAGCAAAACAAATAAAACTAGCAGCTATCTATCTGAAATCACTACCCTCTCCCCCTTTACAGGAAAACCTGATGGGTTGTTTGCCAGGCCTGCCCCTAGTAGTAGAAGGCCCTGGCCTTGGCCCTGCCTCTGCACCTAATGTCAAATAATGAGTGCTAAGTATGGAGCTGTGCTCTCCTATATCTATAGCAGATGGTGTTGATGTTGATGCTCCCACAGTGTCCTCATCCTGCTCCTCCTCGTGTTGCTCCTCCTCCAAGTCCTCCTCTTGATGCCCCTGTTCTAATGGATCATCTGGCTCTAACCATGAAGATGACTCATGCAAAATGGGCTCCTCAAACTCCACCCTCCACTGAGACAATACATCAACATTGTCTAAGGAAATGGCATCTAGATCCATTGGTGCTTCTATTTGCTTCACTCGAAGTCGGATATTGTAATGCACATACACTAAATCATTGAGGCGTGCGACCTCCAACCTGTAAAAGTGTCAAAAAAACTAATGAATCTTGACACTTGAAGGTCATAAATTAAAACTTAAAAATTACAATAAGTGCAATTGCTCAACTGAAGGTTGGAGCTCAAAGTTATACCTGTTGCGCTTTTTTGCGTGTATTTTCTCAAATACACTACAATTTCACTCACACCCTAAAGAGCTACATGTTTGACTCAAGAGTATTATGGCCAATTTCTGCAAATTTAGTGCCCTTGCACCATAGCTTCGCCACCAAATATCCACAACAAAATAAAGAAATAAAAAATTCAAAAACTTAAAACATAATTAAACTTTCATATAAAAGTTACATAATTGAATTTTAAAAATCTAGAATTATAAGGAAATTCTAAATTGAAAATTATAATTTCTAATGAATGATGACTTGTCGCTTACGTGGCATGAAGAGGGTCCTTTCCCTAATAGCATCATCAAAGCCAAATAGGCCAACACAATCCCGATAAAGTTGTATCCGCGATTGATTTTGCTACGAAGCTCAAGATCAAGTACCATCCTATGAATACAGGAATGGAGCCCTTCCATCACCTCTCCATCAAAATAAAAGCCGCATTTTTATGAAAATGCGGGGTTGAGGAAGAGTGTTGCTACATGAATGGGTCAATGAAGCATCCCTGTCCACTGACTATCAATCCCATCCCATAACATCATATGCCTATCAAGGCCAGTAGAACCCTTGTCTGCATAATAAGAACAAATGGCCTCCTTGGCCCTATCCATGGCCTCATACAAATAAGCCATTGCAGGCTTCTCCCCATCTACCAATCTCAGAACCTTTACTATAGGTTCACTAATTGAGCATGCTTCTTCTACTCCCCGCCAAAACGTGTCAGAGTTCATTTTTGCAATGGCTCTCTCGTCTTGTGTCCTATTGTATGTACAATTACGCCACTCATCAAAATCAAACATTTGCTTCAACTCGAACTGATATCGAAGCAAACACTGAAGAGTAATAAAGTTTGAGGCAAAACGTGTGATTGCAGGGCACCGCAACTCCTTATTTTTAGTGAACCTCCTCATGAGGCTAAGAACAAAAGCATGGTTATAAATAAACTTGGAGACGCTCGGCCATATCAACCACCTCCTTGATGAAGGAGAGTTTCCCTGTATCCTCAAGCAGCAAATCGATACAATGTGCTGCACACGGAGTCCAGAACAATGTGTGATGCCTCTCCATAAGCATCTTGCCGGCAGACACATAATTAGCTACATTGTCTGTTATGACTTGCACCACATTCTGCACACCAATCTCCCAAATGAACCCATCTAACAATTCACATATCATTGTTGCATCTTTGATATGTGATGATGCATCCATTGATTTAATAAACACGGTACCTTTCCGACAATGTACCAAGAAATTTAGAAGGGTCCAACCATCAGACATCACTGTGCATCCAGAAACTTCCCATGTTTTTTCAACTCCGCCAATCTAGAGTTGATGTCCTGCTTTTCTGCTTGAAGAATTGGCCCCCGCAACTCCTCATATGTAGCACTTTTGTATCCTCGGTCCGCAACATCAATAGCATCACACATTGGCTGCCAAAATGGATTGGTTTTGGTGATGCTGAGAGGTAAGTCGCTCCAGAAAAGACATCTCGCCATGACTCTATCTGCTTCTTGCTTCTCCTTTTTTTAAACATTTGATTTTATCCTAGGTTGTGCTCCATGTCCTGTTCGTGGAACAAAAAATGATGAACTCACACTAGCAGTCACAGGTGATGTTGTGGAGCCCTTCCCACTACCCTCAGTGTCAAAATCAGAAGAAGGTATCCCAAAAGATCTGCTTGCACGTTCAGCCTTGTTTCTTTATGCCTCTTCCTTC